>AWOL01S0227481.1:0-13915 GCA_000715115.1 Nicotiana otophora | reverse complement strand
GGGGGGGGGGGGGGATTCATGAACTTGGTTGATCAGAAATGTGAGAAGAATGACAGAGTTTACACCATAATCTGTTTACCATTGAATTGAGCGGGGCACCATAGGATTTTTGTTTCTTAAGTTAGTTCAGGAAAGGTGCTTGACAAGATAAAGTGAATTAACACAGAGGAAACATGATCAGGGAAAAGAAAAAACTGACCAAGTATGGACCACGCGGGCAAAAGTTTTCAGAATTCTCCAATCTAATCCTTTTCTCTTTTTGATCCTTGTGGTTCTTACCCTGCTCGGTCAAGGTGCTAGTAGAATGAGGTGAGGCTTGCCCTTTTCCAGTTAATTTCTGAGTGATAATGGGACAGGTTTTTATTGCTAGTTGAAGGTAAAATAAATATGTGATGCAAAAAAAAAAAAAAAAAAAAAAAAAAAAAAAAAAAAAAAAGAGGGGAGAAAAATAAGGCATGGATTGAGAGAATTTCAAATAGTGGTTTTCTCCGTCTTTAACGAATGTGAAAAGAAGTTGGACATTTGGATAATTGAGCTCTTCTTTTTTTTGATTTTTGAGCTCTTCTTAGTATTTGGTTTCATATAAGCTGCAACCTGGACAAACCATATCATCCGTCTTCCTCTGTAAAGTCTTATTTGGGCTGGGTTTAGGAGAGAAAGTTATTAACAACTCGGATATGATTGCATCTCTTTTTGTAGGATTGAGGCTCATAAAACCTTTTCTTTCCCTTTTTCTTCTAATTGGCAGGGAAAGATAGTGCCATTTCCTGCCCAGTATTTCCTCACCATTGGATATGTTCTGATGATACTCTGTTATACTTAAATCCAATTGATACTCTTGTTGGTTGTTTCTTATACTAATAATGTATCTTAGGTGTATTGAATGTTCAGTTCGCTAGCTTGCAATTTCTTATGCTTGTGTGTGGCAAAGCAGCCTATTGCTCACTTCAAGTTTTTTCATAAATGATCTCCTCATAGCTTCACTCTTAATGCTCTTAGCAAATCATTTCTGTTTGAAAGATTCTACTGTTCCCCTCACTAGACTATAGCAGCACACAAACTGTATATTACCCAGGATTTGCAATAGTAAAGTATAATATCTGTCAACATCTATGTTGCTGATAGCTCATGTATTTCTGCCGTGCTTTTATTTAGAATACAATTGCTGTTTAGATGTAATCTGGTCACAAGTTTGTTACATCAACAGCTTGAGCAGAGACTGAATGATGTTGAGCATTTCTATTCCAATACTAGTAAAAAGCAATCAAACACGCCAAGAGGTAGCTCTATTCTGAAAGACAAAGAGAAACAGATTTCTAGCTTTAGAAGGCGGCAGCAGGATGCATCACGTAGAGAAGTAGCTGGTGCTAGGAGAATGCAAGAACTTGTGCGCCAATTCGGCACTATATTACGTCAGGTATTTTTGAAATACCTCACATCATTTACTCATTTTTTGGTACCAATGCTGTTATAATCTTTTTACTTTCTCAATGAAAGTATATATCATTGTACTTGTCCTGCTGTTGATTTTGCATTCTCTCCCTGTCTCTCCTTAACGGGTAAATTTGCTGATTTGCTTATTGAAAGAAGAAGTCAGTTGGCTGATCTTAGCGCCTTCATCCTTCTCTATGTATGTAACCATCTTTTCTTCATTCTTTTACCGTAGGATTTAATGGTAAAAGGAAAGAATGGGTAGGGTATCTGAGCATATTATGGTGGTGCACCATGTTTAAGAGCGAATTTAGTTATTATTTACGCTAGTTAATTTATTTCTACTCATTGCTTAATCTGCTTGTCAGATCACTCAGCACAAGTGGGCAGAACCTTTTATGGAACCTGTGGATGTTGAGGGTCTTGGATTGCATGATTACTATGAGGTAAAGGTTTTGAATTTTCTTTTGAGAAGAAAGGTTTTGAATTTTCTCGTCGGTGTACTTATTGTATCCATGATGTCCTTAGGGTTTCTTTGGTCATTTTGTTTCTGCTAATACGTCGTCAATTTTCTAGGTTATTGAGAAGCCCATGGACTTCAGTACTATTAAAAGAAAAATGGAAGCAAAGGATGGTTCTGGCTATAAGCATGTCCGGGAGATATGTGCAGACGTTAGGCTAATATTTAAGAATGCAATGAAATACAATGAGGAAAGGCATGACGTTCATGTAATGGCCAAAACCTTATTGGGCAAATTTGAGGAGAAGTGGCTGCAGCTTTTGCCAAAAGTTGATGAAGAGGTACAATCCATATCCATGTATTGTCTATAGTCTTTGTCTTTTATTTAGTATCTCATGTAAATTGGTAAGATAATTGAATCATTTTCTTGTAGGCTTTTGAATATGCTAATGTGAGATTAGAAATTTATTGGATTTATAAGTAAATGCTTGAGACATTAATATACAGAATTACTGCTCATAGGAAAAACGGCGAAAGGAAGAGGAAGCGGAAGTCCAGCAGGATATGCAGCTCGCTCAGGAGGCTGCTCATGCCAAAATGGCTAAAGATTTGAGTATTGAGGTGGTTAAAGCTCAGTTTCCTTTACACAGAGATAAAAGTTTAGTCATATTGGGCCGACTGTTTGTGGATCTTCCTCTTCATTCACACATACTTATTAAATTTAACCTGCTATAGAAAATAACTTAAACTTATCTTTTGAATTCCAGCTTGATGAGGTGGACATGCAACTAGAAGAACTCAGGGAAATGGTGCTTCAGAAATGCAGGTTAGAACCTTAGCAAATAACTCTCTTCAGTTAAGCTGTGCATTTATTAATCCCGAAGTAGTGATTGGTTTTATAAATATATCTTATTCTCTAGTCCTTCCTTTCATTGGATAGGGTTACCAGATAAGTTTTCAGGCTTGATCCAAAAAAATTACCTAAAATGCTCCATGTATTTTATTTGTTTTTTCCAGATCTTTCTATGGTATGAACTTTTTCTGTGTTGAACATTGGGGTCTTCTCAAGAAAATCCCCCTAACATATGGTACTAGTAATAGGTGAAAACCCCATGATCATAATAAACAAGTGTGCCAATATGGTCAGACACTGGAAATAAATATAATGAAAACACTAATGTGGCCGAGTTCTAGAAGGAAGATAGTAAACAAATGAATTTAGGAGTCTTGTGCCTGGATAAGAGGGAGGGAAGCAGTTGTAGTGCCTGTTAATAAGTTTCGAAATAGAAAAAGAAATATATACCATACGAGCTTTTTCCAATAGTAAAGTAAGATGGATGCATCGGCTGGGAAATTCTAAAAGTGAACAGTTGAATTCAGATAATCAGATAATCTTAGGATCAACAGCTAAATGCTAACATAGCAAGTGAACAAGAAAGTATGATTTGGGCCACAATACGTCTCTGTGATACATTAGTATGTCACTCNTAGGATCAACAGCTAAATGCTAACATAGCAAGTGAACAAGAAAGTATGATTTGGGCCACAATACATGTCTCTGTGATACATTAGTATGTCACTTTTGTCCTGGTTCAACAAGGTCAGGCAGAAAATGTGGCTCGTCGCTATAACAAATCGCTTAAATGTGTAGTGCATGTGATTTGTTTCTTTATGTAGTTTTTATGTTATTCGATTTTAGGTTTACTATAGTCTTTGTCGCTAAGTTTCTAATACATATTTCAGAAAGATGTCTACGGAAGACAAGAAAAAACTAGGGAATGCGCTCACAAGGTTGTCTCCTGAAGATCTTAATAAGGCACTGTTGATTGTGGCACAGAGTGATCCTACTTTCCAAGCGACAGCAACAGAAGTGGAGCTTGACATGAATGCTCAGGTCATCGATCATATGATCATTTCAACTATGCAGCATTTCTAGTTCTTAATATACTCTTGCTTTACATGACATGAGTATTTTACCTTTATGCAGAGTGAGTCCACATTATGGAAGTTGAAATTCTTCGTACAGGACGTGCTACATGCACAGGGAAAGAGCCCAGCGAGCATTGTACCAAACAACATCAATAACAATAATCTCCTAAACAACAACAAACGCAGAAGAGAAATTTGCGATGCACTCGCCAAATNGCTCAAAAGATAGCTAGTATGTTCTTAATAAGGCTACGCTAGTACTGTTAGAACATGCACAGCGGAAGCAAGCATACAATTCAGGCATCAAATACATGTAAACTAGACAATGATATAATTACGAGATTAGAAACCACTAACCTCTTGAAAACGTTGCACAGGTCCTCCTCAGAGCAAGAATTCAGGGCTACAGTCTTCTGCTATGGTCCTAGTAAGACCTTGGACGAAATTGCTTTGAGTGGGCAAGAACAATACAACTCAAAAAAGTCAGTTATTGAGTAAAAAATGTCTTCCTTATGTAGACTCGTTTTTCAGCCAAAGAGGGCTCCAAAAACGTGCAGGATTCTGCTTGTGCAAGTAGAATCCTACTCTAACTCTACAAGATGACTTTTCTTCCAAGTCACTTTTTACCCAAGTCTGTCCAGATTTTTACTAGATATAGCAGGGACCACAGAAATAGTAAGAGGCTACCAATTATAGCATTAATTCGAAAATTTGGATGAACTAATTCCTACTATAATTAATTGCAGTTTATTCCACTAAAAACTGCAATTGAACTCCTCAATATGAATTTCGAAAATTCACTAACACTTATTTTAACTCCCCATGTTAAGATCTCAAATACCAGTTAGTTAAATTATATCACTGACAATTTAATTTAATCAAGTAATTAAATCCTCTATAATTCCGCTTAAACTATTTCATGTGACAGATACAAAATCCACCGGCCGGGTTTTCACATGAAAACTATAAGCTTACATAAAGGGGTATCATCAAACTCAAAACCGAGTCATGGATTCTATCAACTAATTATTATTTCACAAATGTTATTCGTTACTGTCCAATCTGTTAGGCATACACTAACTCTGAATAGTGTTGTACTTTTTGATAAATCAAAATAATAAATAAATCACATTGATCGTAATAATTATATCAAGATTAAGAGTATAAGCTCATTTAATGAATTAGAGAAAATGTTTTATATATATTCAGTACAAAAATATTTTTTCTCTACTTGGTCCGTTCAATATACACTAAGTATACTAGCGCAAGAAGTCGGAGTGAAACCACTCCCATAATCAAGACAAATTATACTATAATCTTGTGCTACAATCATCAAGATATTTTGCCTAATAACATCTTCGATTGTGAACATAGTTTATTAATTATGAGAACCAACAATTTAATCTTATGTGCATGAGCTAAGACTCCATACACTAAATTGTCTACTACATAACTAAATGACACACATGTAACAAATGATCTATTTAAAAAAGTACTTTATTGAATTGAATAAATTAAATAAACAATTGTTCCATAAAGTATAAAATACAATACTATGTCTAAACTGCATGGTTAATAGTATATCCCAACAATCTCCCACTTAAACTCATAACCATGCGTCTACAACTCTAACACCCATCCCTTATACATGTTTGTCAAAAAATTTCTATGGCAGGCTCTTTGTAAACGGGTCTGCCAAATTGTCCTCTGACGCAATCTTCAACATTCTTGCATCACCTCTCTAAGTTATGTCCCGAATTAAATGATATTTACGCTCAATATGCTTACTCCTTTTATGGCTTCTTAGTTCCTTCGAGTTTGCAACTGCACCACTATTGTCACAATAAAGTACAATAAGTGCTTGAACCGAAGGAACTACATTAAGCTCTTTTAGAAAGTTTCCGAGCTAAACAACCTCTTTAGCTGCCTCAGATAACAATACATAATTGCTTGATATTCCTCCAACTTATGGCTCCACCTCTTAAGGTAAAAACATATCCCGAGGTGAATTTTCTAGAATCTTTATCTGCCTGGAAATCTGAATCAGTATAGTCAATGGGTACAAGATCACCTGAGTGATAAACTAATATATAATCCCTAGTCCTTTTCAGGTACTTGATTATATGTTTAACGGCAGTCCAGTGTTTTCATCCAGGATTAGACTGAAATCTACTAATCATGCCAACATCAAAGCAGATATCAGGTCTAGTACACAATAAAGCATACATGAGACTCCCTACAGCAGAAGCATAAGGGACTGCCTTCATCTTTTCTATCTCAGCAGTCATTTTTGGGGACTATTCTTTTGATAGAGAGATTCCATGCCTAAAAGGGAGAAAACCTTTCTTGAAATCTTGCATGCTAAACCTGGTGAGAGTAATATCAATATAAAGTGCTTGGGATAAGCCTAATATCCTTCGCTTGCGATCTCGCATAAGCTTGATCCCAAGGATATGTGCCGCTTGTCCCAAGTATTTCTTATCAAAATGCGAGGACAACCATTCCTTTACTGAATTCAACATGCTCACATTATTTCTTATGAGCAAAATATCATCTACGTACAAAACCAAAAATGTAACTTTATCTCCATCCCACTTCTTATAGACACAAGACTCGTTTTCACATTGATCAAAACCGAAGGTTCTAATCGATGTGTCAAAATAAGTATTCCATGCTCTAGAAGCTTATTTCAATCCATAAATGGATTTCTTTAATTTACACAACATGTGCTCATTACCACTTTTTATGAAACCAACTGGTTGTGCCATATAGATGCACTCATCAAGACTTCCATTAAGAAAAGCCGTCTTGACATCCATTTGCCAAATATCATAATCATAATGAGAAACAATGTATAAGAGAATCCTAATGGATTTAAGCATGGCTACTGGTGAAGGAGGGTTTCCTTTCTTTTCCTTCTGTACTTCCCTCTCTTCCTTTGCTTTATTTGAATTAGAAAAAGCTCAAAAGATAGCTAGTATGTTCTTAATAAGGCTACGCTAGTACTGTTAGAACATGCACAGCGGAAGCAAGCATACAATTCAGGCATCAAATACATGTAAACTAGACAATGATATAATTACGAGATTAGAAACCACTAACCTCTTGAAAACGTTGCACAGGTCCTCCTCAGAGCAAGAATTCAGGGCTACAGTCTTCTGCTATGGTCCTAGTAAGACCTTGGACGAAATTGCTTTGAGTGGGCAAGAACAATACAACTCAAAAAAGTCAGTTATTGAGTAAAAAATGTCTTCCTTATGTAGACTCGTTTTTCAGCCAAAGAGGGCTCCCAAAACGTGCAGGATTCTGCTTGTGCAAGTAGAATCCTACTCTAACTCTACAAGATGACTTTTCTTCCAAGTCACTTTTTACCCAAGTCTGTCCAGATTTTTACTAGATATAGCAGGGACCACAGAAATAGTAAGAGGCTATCAATTATAGCATTAATTCGAAAATTTGGATGAACTAATTCCTACTATAATTAATTGCAGTTTATTCCACTAAAAACTGCAATTGAACTCCTCAATATGAATTTCGAAAATTCACTAACACTTATTTTAACTCCCCATGTTAAGATCTCAAATACCAGTTAGTTAAATTATATCACTGACAATTTAATTTAATCAAGTAATTAAATCCTCTATAATTCCGCTTAAACTATTTCATGTGACAGATACAAAATCCACCGGCCGGGTTTTCACATGAAAACTATAAGCTTACATAAAGGGGTATCATCAAACTCAAAACCGAGTCATGGATTCTATCAACTAATTATTATTTCACAAATGTTATTCGTTACTGTCCAATCTGTTAGGCATACACTAACTCTGAATAGTGTTGTACTTTTTGATAAATCAAAATAATAAATAAATCACATTGATCGTAATAATTATATCAAGATTAAGAGTATAAGCTCATTTAATGAATTAGAGAAAATGTTTTATATATATTCAGTACAAAAATATTTTTTCTCTACTTGGTCCGCTCAATATACACTAAGTATACTAGCGCAAGAAGTCGGAGTGAAACCACTCCCATAATCAAGACAAATTATACTATAATCTTGTGCTACAATCATCAAGATATTTTGCCTAATAACATCTTCGATTGTGAACATAGTTTATTAATTATGAGAACCAACAATTTAATCTTATGTGCATGAGCTAAGACTCCATACACTAAATTGTCTACTACATAACTAAATGACACACATGTAACAAATGATCTATTTAAAAAAGCACTTTATTGAATTGAATAAATTAAATAAATAATTGTTCCATAAAGTATAAAATACAATACTATGTCTAAACTGCATGGTTAATAGTATATCCCAACAATCTCCCACTTAAACTCATAACCATGCGTCTACAACTCTAACACCCATCCCTTATACATGTTTGTCAAAAAATTTCTATGGCAGGCTCTTTGTAAACGGGTCTGCCAAATTGTCCTCTGACGCAATCTTCAACATTCTTGCATCACCTCTCTAAGTTATGTCCCGAATTAAATGATATTTACGCTCAATATGCTTACTCCTTTTATGGCTTCTTAGTTCCTTCGAGTTTGCAACTGCACCACTATTGTCACAATAAAGTACAATAAGTGCTTGAACCGAAGGAACTACATTAAGCTCTTTTAGAAAGTTTCCGAGCTAAACAACCTCTTTAGCTGCCTCAGATAACAATACATAATTGCTTGATATTCCTCCAACTTATGGCTCCACCTCTTAAGGTAAAAACATATCCCGAGGTGAATTTTCTAGAATCTTTATCTGCCTGGAAATCTGAATCAGTATAGTCAATGGGTACAAGATCACCTGAGTGATAAACTAATATATAATCCCTAGTCCTTTTCAGGTACTTGATTATATGTTTAACGGCAGTCCAGTGTTTTCATCCAGGATTAGACTGAAATCTACTAATCATGCCAACATCAAAGCAGATATCAGGTCTAGTACACAATAAAGCATACATGAGACTCCCTACAGCAGAAGCATAAGGGACTGCCTTCATCTTTTCTATCTCAGCAGTCATTTTTGGGGACTATTCTTTTGATAGAGAGATTCCATGCCTAAAAGGGAGAAAACCTTTCTTGAAATCTTGCATGCTAAACCTGGTGAGAGTAATATCAATATAAAGTGCTTGGGATAAGCCTAATATCCTTCGCTTGCGATCTCGCATAAGCTTGATCCCAAGGATATGTGCCGCTTGTCCCAAGTATTTCTTATCAAAATGCGAGGACAACCATTCCTTTACTGAATTCAACATGCTCACATTATTTCTTATGAGCAAAATATCATCTACGTACAAAACCAAAAATGTAACTTTATCTCCATCCCACTTCTTATAGACACAAGACTCGTTTTCACATTGATCAAAACCGAAGGTTCTAATCGATGTGTCAAAATAAGTATTCCATGCTCTAGAAGCTTATTTCAATCCATAAATGGATTTCTTTAATTTACACAACATGTGCTCATTACCACTTTTTATGAAACCAACTGGTTGTGCCATATAGATGCACTCATCAAGACTTCCATTAAGAAAAGCCGTCTTGACATCCATTTGCCAAATATCATAATCATAATGAGAAACAATGTATAAGAGAATCCTAATGGATTTAAGCATGGCTACTGGTGAAGGAGGGTTTCCTTTCTTTTCCTTCTGTACTTCCCTCTCTTCCTTTGCTTTATTTGAATTAGAAAAAGCTCAAAAGATAGCTAGTATGTTCTTAATAAGGCTACGCTAGTACTGTTAGAACATGCGCAGCGAAAGCAAGCATACAATTCATGCATCAAATACATGTAAACTAGACAATGATATAATTACGAGATTAGAAACCACTAACCTCTTGAAAACGTTGCACAGGTCCTCCTCAGAGCAAGAATTCAGGGCTACAGTCTTCTGCTATGGTCCTAGTAAGACCTTGGACGAAATTGCTTTGAGTGGGCAAGAACAATACAACTCAAAAAGGTCAGTTATTGGGTGAAAAATGTCTTCCTTATGTAGACTCGTTTTTCAGCCAAAGAGGGCTCCAAAAACGTGCAGGATTCTGCTTGTGCAAGTAGAATCTTACTCTAACTCTACAGGATGACTTTTCTTCCAAGTCACTTTTTACCCAAGTTAGTCCAAGTTTTTAATAGGTATAGCAGGGACCACAGAAATAGTAAGAGGCTACCAATTATAGCATTAATTCGAAAATTTGGATGAATTAATTCTTACTATAATTAATTACATTTTATTCCACTAAAAACTATAATTGAACTCCTCAATATGAATTTCGAAAATTCACTAACACTTATTTTAACTCCCCACGTTAAGATCACAAATACTAGTTAATTAAATTAAATCACTGATAATTTAATTTAATCAACTAATTAAATCCTCTATAATTCCGCTTAAACTATTTCATGTGACAAATACAAAATTCACCGGCCGGGTTTTCACATGAAAACTTATAAGCTTACATAAAAGGGTGTCATCAAACTCAAAACCGAGTCATGGATTCTATCAACTAATTATTATTTCACAAATGCTATTCGTTATTGTCCAATCTATTAGGTATACACTAACTCTGAATAGAGTTGTACCTTTTGATAAATCATAACAATAAACAAATCACATTGATCATACTTATATCAAGATTAGAAATATAAGCTCATTTAATGAATAAGAGAAAATACTTTATATATATTCAGTACAAAAATATCTTTCCTCTATTTGGTCCGTTCAATATACACTAAGTATCACTATTGGAAAATAGCAGAATTCCGACCGCCAAAACGGTCGATTTCACGAATTTCCGACTACTTTCCGACCAAATTTGGTCGGTCGAAAAACAATTGATCGAAAAATAATTTCCGGCCGAATCCGTCAGTGATTTCCAATCAAAGTAGTCGGAACGTTCAAAAAGGTCAGATGACCAAATATTTTCAAAATTCCGACCAAAGTGGCCGAAATTTTACCGACCGAATCGGTCGTAAATATAAATAAAAATAATTATTTATTTAAAATTAAATAATAAAATATATAATTTCAAACCGAATCGGTCGAAAATTAATAATTTAAAAAATAAAATTTATTTAATTTCTGACGGAATCCGTCGAAAAATGTTAAATATTAATTATTATTATTTTTAAATTTCCGACCGAATCGGTCGAAAATCTGGGAGTTTTTGGTAAAATCTGGGCAGTTGTCCGACTGTTTCATTGAAATTAGTCGAAATTTGCTATAAAACTGGGCAAAATTCTGCTCAATTTTGAGCTACACCACCTGTCAAACTATTACAATACAATAACGCCAACAACCAATCAACAAATATAACATATAAACCAACAATACCAACCATTAACACAATCTAAACCAACAATACCAACCATTAACACAATCTAAACCAATAATAACAACCATTAACACAATCTAAACCAAAAATATCAACTGTTAACACAATCTAAACCAACAATACCAACCATTAACACAATCTAAACCAACAATACCAACCATTAAACCTAACAATTTTGGGCATAAAAACGTCCAAATAGTAGCCCACATTCAAGTTTAAAAACAAAACATAAAGTTGTCTTTCACAATCAAGTTTACCAATCAACCAAAATACCACACCTAAACTACTACACATCAGATTCAGTTTGTTCATCCTCATCTTCAGATAGATCATGCCCATGTTTTCTTATGAATTTCTGCATCTTAAAAAATGTATCGAATCGGGAGTCCAACTGTTACTTCAAATCACGGATTTCCTTTCTCATATCTTCCATCTGTTCTTGATTTTGAGAAGAAGAAGAATTGGCTAAGAGTGGGTTTGGATGACCTGTAGGTCGATGTACTCCAAGTCCGTAGACTCTGCCTTTGTTTACTCCACCCGCTGCCTCTGTCCACAATGAAGCCATATTATCAGGTGTTGGTTGAGTTGAAGGAGGCTGAGTTTGTTGCCATTCTTCTACCCTTTTATGATAATCTTCCTGAAATAAAAACATAACTATTATGTAAACAAACTAATATTAATAAACCATAAATAATTATGAAGTTAGTAATTTACATATGTGTCCGACGCACGCGTCTCCACCCATTATTCTCTTGTACCATCCTTCTTCTTTTTCTTATGCGTCTCCTCGAAGACCTCAGCATGGCTCATATCTCGCCCTCTTTCCTTTTCCTTCATAATAAAAAATATGAGTTAGACATTACAATCGTAAAATTCTATATGTAAAACTAAGAAAAAATTTATAAGTAATTACCAATCTTAGTTTATGGGCCACAAAACTAATCGAACCTCCTGTGTGCAACGAGGCACCTTTACCGAAGGCACGGTTTGCCTTTGCTTGTTCACTCTTCTTTTTTCATTCTGCGGTATTCCATTTCTCAAGAAGTTTATCCCAAACATCTTCTCTTAACCACTCCGATATTTTACCAGCATTCCGAGCAGCGAACGGAGTATCTTTAATCCGCTTAGCAGCCTTCTTCTCGAAAATATTATTTATTTCATTTTGATGTTGAGGATGCCATAAGCAGGAAAATCATTTATAGTCCACATCAAAGCAGCATGCAATATGAAGTTTTGTTTAGTTGATATATCATATGTTTTCACACCTTGATGCCATAATAATTGTAACTCATTAATCTAAGGCTGCAAGTATACATCAACCAAACTTTTTGGATTGCGTGGACCTGGAACAATACAAGTTAGGAAAAAATATGAACTTATCATACACAACTCGGGCGGAAGATTATACGGGGTAACAAACACTAGCCAACATAAATATGGTGCAGCAGGGATAACAAATGGAGTAAATCCATTTGTACATAATCCCAACATACTCTTTCTTGGTTCACTAGCAAACTCGGGGAACACCCTATCAAAATGCTTCCACGCTTCTCCATCTGACGGATAGCAGAGAATATCGAGTGGCCTTCTATGTTTGTAGTACCATCTCATATGAGGAGCATAGCTCATTGATGCATACAACCTCTTTAACCTAGGTATTAGAGGTAAGTAATGCATCACTTTAACTGAAACTTTCTTTTTTGTATTGGCATTTGTGACTTCTTAAAACGAGGCTGATTACAAAATTTACAGTTCTCTAGAGATGCGTCATCCTTATAGTATAACATGTAACCTTCTCACAACAACCAATTCTCTCTGATGAAAGATCCAACTTAGAAACCAATTTCTTAGTAGTGTAGAAATATTTTGGTAAGTCAATGTTACTCAGATTAAGTTCATTCATAAGCCCAATAATAGAATCCATGCCCGCTTGGGAAATAGAATTATCCGATTTAATACTTAGCAATCTAACCTTTCCTTGTAGAGATGAACTAGCATAATTCTCTCCGAGAATAAGCCAAAAGGAAGAATCCAAACAACTATGATGAATCTGATGAGATATATAGTATAGATAAAGAGAAATGAACAAAAACAATGCCTTGCATCTTACATAGTTTTTCCTTATCAGAAAAACCTTCATGTATTCATCAATCATTTTCTCACTTTAAACAAATCATTATTTGTCTTGTAAAGTTGTAGGATTAAATAATTTTTTAATCTTTATGATAGGATTAAGCTAGTTTAATTAGTTTATAAGCTTAGCGAATCACTTGTTTAACATGAAATTTAAATTCGGGCCTATGAGTGGACATGTATTCTTAACATATTCTTGTTTAACCCAAAATTTCAACCATACCTAATTCAACATATTCTTCTCTCTTTTTGTTTTATATTAAGTATCATTAAAAAATTAAAATCCCTAAAATTTTAACCATACCTACTTCAACTAGCTAGGATGCTCATATATAGAAAATTACTACAAATTTAATAATGAAAACAAGATATATATGTCAACGAAATACTTACCTCGACGGAAAAAATGCCGGAGAAGGCGACTGAGGAGCTTGGGTTGTACTTCGGAACAGAAGCCTTCTTCCTCTTTTTGTTATTTTCAATAATATTTTCTCCCATTATTGTTGAATTTTCACGGCCTCTCCTTTCAGCAGCTTTATTGTCCTTTTCGATTCTCATTCGAACAATGAGATCTTCAAGGGACATTTCCTTTTGTTTGTGTTTCAAATAATTTTTGAAGTC
>AWOL01S0227381.1:0-33916 GCA_000715115.1 Nicotiana otophora | reverse complement strand
CATTTTCTCGATTTTATTAACTTCTTCATCTGGGAAGTAAGTGTCTAATGGTTGATGTTCATCGTCAACTGGGTTTTCTGCCAAGTGATTTGCTAATACTTATTCTTTCATTGCAGTGCAGGTGACATAAATAATGTTGAACTCAGTGAGANCCAATATTTTTTCACATGTTGTTTGTAAGGATGAGCTTGATGTCTCGAATTTCCCCTTCACTTTGAGTTTACCGAATAAGCAAGTCTTAGTCTCCCATGATTAGCTACCCTTGCATATCTATATCAATTTCCATGTTCCTGCCCATGATACATGCTTCATATTTTGTGGTGTTATTGGTTTATAAACATTGAAGAAGCACCGTAGCGGGGTAAAGTTTGAACAGTGGGCGAAATGAGAATTTCCCCAATTCCTACATCTTTTGTATTGACAGCCCTATCAAAGTATAATTTACAAGCATTACTATTTTATGGGACCATTTTCTCGATTTTATTAACTTCTTCATCTGGGAAGTAAGTGTCTAATGGTTGATGTTCATCGTCAACTGGGTTTTCTGCCAAGTGATTTGCTAATACTTATTCTTTCATTGCAGTGCAGGTGACATAAATAATGTTGAACTCAGTGAGAAAGCTCTACCACTTAGAAAGTCTACTAGCTGGCATAGGCTTTTAGAAGATATATTTCAGGTGATCCATTATAGAAATGAGGTAAGTAGTGTAAGCTAAAAGTTAGTGCCTTACTTTTGAGCGACCCAAGTCATGGTGAAGCATGTTCTCTCCAACATAGTGTACTTAACCTCATAATTGGTGAACTTCTTGCTCAAGTAGTGAATTGATTGCTCTTTCTTTCCTGTGACACATCTAAAGGAATTTTTTATGATCGTTAGGTATAGAAACAGCGGCCTTCTTGGTTCCTATGGTACTAACATGGGTGAATTTGACAAATATTTCTTGATTTTATCCAAATTCTCTTGGTACCCATCTGTCCACTTGACTGTAATGTCTTTCTTCAAAAGCTTAAAGATGGGTTGGCAAGTAGTCATGAGTTGAGCAATGAACCTACTAATATAGTTCAATCTTCCAAGTAAGCTCATGACCTAAGTTTTGTTCTTCGAGGGTGGAAAGTCTTTGATGGAGTTTATCTTTGACGAATCCAACTTAATGCCCCTCCTACTGATTATGAATCATAGGAGTTTCCCGGATGGAGCTCTGAATGCACATTTAGCTGGATTTAGTTTGAGGTCATACCTTTGTAGCCTTTCAAATAACTTTCTCAAAATTTAGTTTGAGGTCATACCTTCGTAGCCTTTCAAATAACTTTCTCAAATACCGCACATGATCTTCTTGTGTCTTTGATTTGATGATTTCATCATCTATATATACTTAAATTTCTTGATGCATTATTTTATGAAAATTATTGGTCATGCCCTCATGTAAATTTCTCCAGCATTCTTTAGACCGAACAACATGATCCAGTAACAGTATGTGCCCCAGAGTGTTGTCAAGGTAGTGTTTATGCATCTTCCTCATCTATCAAAATTTGATAATACCCAGCATAATAATCCACAAAAGAATTTATCTCATGTTTGGAATAATTGTCAACAAGAATGTGAATATTTGGAAAAGAAAAGTTATCTTTGCGACCAGCTTTGTTTAAATCCTTGTAATCAACACATGCCCTGATTTTCCCATCTTTCTTCGGCACTAGCCCCATATTGGCAAACCATATAATGTAACGGACCACTGTAATCACATTGGCATCTAATTGATTCATGATATCACCTTTTATTTTGTCACTCATGTCCGTTTAAAAATTTCTTTGCTTTTGTTGGACAGGTGGAAAATCGGGATAAATAGGAAGTTTATGCGCTACCAAGTAGACACCCAATCTGGAATATCATCGGACCAGGAAAACACATCTTTATAGTCAAAAAATAACTGAATTGGAGCATCCCTAATTTTCTAATTAGTATGGATGCTTATTTTTGTTTCCTTGACTTTCTGAACTTTCCAAGTTGATTAGATCGATTTAACTAAGGTTTGGCTTAGGCGTATTCTCATATTTTTCCAATTCTCAATTTATTTATTTACAAGCCTCATTCTCGTCACATTCAGCCTCTTAACTCATTATTTCGAGATTAGATAGCATTTTGGGATATTGACCTGAATTTTGCAAGCATATCATGTTATTAAATCCACCATTAATATAACTGAAAAGAAGATAAGAAAATTAGAAATTAGGAAGGGGAAAAGAAATATTATTAACCATGAAATTTTGATTTCGTTTCGTTGAATTTGACAGATGGATGGGTTTACATCAAAAGCAAGGGAATAAAATTAAAATATCTGGATTACAACCCTAAAATATTCAAACACAGAAAAAATAGCAAAAACCTACTACCGAGACTCCCTCCTAATGGGAAAAGGAGTAGCATCCCGGTTATTGAGCTCAAAGTCTAGGCCGGTGTACTACACGTCAGTATGACTTGGGCTTTCGTCATTTTGAACCATATTGGCCTAGTATAGCATTTCTTTTAAATCTTCACAGATTTTGTCAATTTCTTCTGTCGTGAAGGCTTCTTCTTCTTAATCATACTTGGGTTTGATAAAGGATTTGGATATGTGAGGGATTGTCTTTGATACGGCCCAACCATTTTCTATGTATGCCTTGACCCATTTTAGGTCAACTTATGTGGCCTTGAACCCTAGGAAAAAAGTATCTTTCTTTTCATAAACTGTGATTAGCTCAGTGATGCCTTGTACAGAGGCCCCCACCACTTTCTCTGGCTTGTATCCATTCTTTAACATTTGTGTAACCATCATGACTGATGTGTAGGATAAGCAAGGTTCAATCACTGTATTGAGAGTCACCACTGCATCGATCAGTGACTACTATCTCAAAAGCCTGGTAAACAATAGATTCACCACTTTCTCTGGCTTCGAGGAACGAAATTGATGGGTCTTTATAGATTGAGAGTTCATCCTCCCCATGGACAATTATTACTTATTTGTTGTGCTCAAATTTGAATATTTGGTGTAAAGTGGAAGAATGGCATGTGTCGTGTGAATCGACGGACGTCCAAGGAGAAAACAGTAGGATCTCTCCATATCTAAAACTTAAAGGTCACCTGAAAGTTAACGGGTCCAATAGTTAATCTCCCATTAATGTCTCTTTATATCGAAAGCACGAACAAAGACATTTTTATTCCAAATCCAATTGGTGTTGATTTTCAAACCTTGGAGAGTAGAGAGAGGAAAATGTCAACCCCCAAAGTCCCTCATACTTAAACGTTTATGTGGAGGGCCCTATTAAGGCTGGCCCCATCAACAGGCAATTCACTATCACTGAAGGATAATTTTTTGATCTCAAAGAATCTCTCGGCCATTCTTTCCAACTTGCTTAATGTTGTTGTATCGGTGTTCATCTGAGATTAACAACAATGACAAAAGAGAGGTTTAGGCTGGAGTATTTCTAAGTTGGTCCACTATAGAGTAGTTATGGAACTTTATCTTCTTTAAGAACTCATCTACTTCCTCATCGGTAACAGACTTCTTCAAAGGCATCTGTTTGTCCCGATTTTATTTTGGCTTTCTTAGCTCTTTTGGGTTATGGTACCTCCTACACTAGATCACCTCGTTGATTTCTTAAGCAACCTCTTTCCTTTTGTATGTTACCACGGTCTTAGTGTAATTCCATGGTAACATCTTTGTATCGCTTATTAGGATTTAAGAAACATGGCTAATCACCACAGTCTTTTCCAGCCTTCCCTACATTCTCGGATCTTGCCCAAATTCTTGGTGGTCCCCCGGAGACATAGAACTTTGGGACATTCAAGATGAGTTTTTTCTCACTTGATGTTTTTGGGACATATAACACTAGTTTTTCCATGGGCATTTGGCTCAGTTTTTGAATTGGAGCTTTGACTTACTGGGTTTTCCCTTTTCTTAGCATCTGCGATCACTTTTGTTTTTTCTTTATGAGTAGAGATAGCCATTATAGATTTGCAAATTGGCATGTAATATTTACCATTGCATATCATCGCGATAATTAGCCCATTGTAATGGGTAGGTAAAGGATTGTTTGTGACATTGGGAGCTTCTTCATCCCGTATCAGAATGGCCTTGACCTCTATCAGGCCGTCTATGGCCCTCTTTAGAGTCCCACAATCTTCGATGTCATGAACCACATCACTAGAGCGATATTCACATCTAGCATTAGCCTTGAAGGATAGAAAGTCGAGGTTATCTTGGTTCGGGGCTACTAGTTTCAACAAATCTAGGCGAGTAATTTTTCTGAATAGGCTGGAGTAGGACCCCACAATTAGAGTAAAGTTGTTTCTTCGTTGTGGTTCCCTCCGGTGGGGATTGTATTGTTGGTCATTTGGCTGTGGGCGTGGATTATATGGGGCTTAGTAGTTTGCATTTTTTGGGCGTAACTTTCTGGGAGGCGGGGCTCGTATTTGCTAATTTGGTGGTCGGGTATAGGGTTATGCATTCATCACCGCGTATTATGGTAGGGCCACGGTATAGGAGATTTCTTAGTTGGGATAGTAATGCTGGGAAGTTTTTTCTTGAATGAACGGGTGACTCGAGATCCTCTGAATTCCTTGGGAGCTTGAAGCCATCATGTCTCCTTCTTCTCGCTTTTCTTATTGGCCAGATCATAGAGCCATTTTGGATGGCTTGGGAAGTAGCTTTGAGCGCAGCTTGGCTTAGAATCCTTTCGATCTTCTGACTGTCTTCCACCATTTCTCCAATCTTAATCGACTCAAAAAAAGGCTTTCCCATTGTGGACATCATGTGCTGAAAATAATATGCCTCTTGATCTTGATGAAAGATAGTTATATCTCGTGGTCATCCGTGGAAGGTTAAATCTCACCGTCTTCTCTCTCCACCTGACAGCATATTCTTGGAAGATTTATTTGGCTTCTTTTCCAGATTCTACAGAGAATTACGGTTTGGCACAATGTCGATATTGTATTGAAATTATTTCAAACAATCCTTGGCAAAATCGTCCCACACATCCAGTGAGAGAGTTCTTGATCGATGAACCACTATGAGGCGACCTCAGTAAGGCTCTCTCCAAAATAAGCCATGAGCAATTCTTCTTTGCCCCTTGTTCCTCTTAGTTGATTACAATATCTCTCAAGTGAGCTATAGGGTCACCATGTCCATTATATTTTACAACCTTCAAGGTCTTGAACCCGACAGCAAGTGGACATGTGGAAACATGCATAAGTCAGCGAAAAAGATCACTTCTATTGCTACTCAAACCTTGCATATTGCGCATGCTTTGTTTCAAACGTTTTATTTTTTGACCATTTCTTCTTGCTCGGTGCTCTTTGACGGCATTTTAGCTTCAGAAAGGGAAACATAATGAATGACATAGTTGTAGGAGTCAGGAGCAGTGTAGATCATTCTAGGTGAAAAGTGGGGGACCTGAGGGGGTGATGATTTGAGGTTCATTGTTAGGCCTTTGGATATTTATTTGCAGAGTGGTATAGGTCGGGGCCGTGGTAATGACCAGCGGGGCTGCTCTGGGTAGTGGTGCCCTAGGATGGGCAGCGGAGGGCGTGGCAGGAGCATTTATTGGTGTTACTCTGTACCCATAGGGGAAGAATGGGTCAAGTACAGAAACCTGGGTAATACCAGTCGCCCGAGGAGTGATTTCAGGAAACCCTGGAATGGATCTAGGATGCTCTCTTCCATTAGCACATGCTTTATACATTTCTAACATCCTTATTTTTATGATCCTATTCTCCTCTACAGTAGCAGACTGTGTAGTGGACCGTGTTGAGCTTTCTTCGAGGTTGATGATGGGTCGGTCACTTTCATTGGCCATTGGGACGCTTTCTTTTGATCAGATGAAGTATGAGTGTAATGCTAGTCTACCACAAACCAACCACAAATAGATTCCATATCTATTTTTAACATGCAGAAAAAAAAAACATGTTTATTTTGAGCGTTTAGCAGATAGGAAATCACATAGTTATGCAATGCACCTAACATTTAAATGTTGCTAGTATGTATTTGAAATACTGCATGTTTTATCCCGGATTTGCAATTATTCCATCTATTATTTGAATCCCTCATTCCCTTTTGTCCCCTCTGGGTTTTCCTTCTTTCTTTTGTATTTCACTTGGGTTTTGAGAAGTGTTTGTTATCACACCCTTTAAGGGTTGCTTATGTATCATGACGCCGCATAAATCAGACCATTATGTAGTTTAGAGAGATCAACATAATAAATGAAAGAGAATCCTTTTTGGGTTTTTAATATTTCATTAAAAATATAAATATTTTTGGGGTTTTCATTATGCGACTCGGAACGGACGCAAAAAGACAGAAAATTCCTACATTACAGGACAAATGACTCAAAGTGGAAAACAAAACAAGGGACTCTAAACCCTGGTATTGCCAGCAATCGTTGGCTATTTCTTCTATCACTGGTATGGCATGTTCCCTATCTTTCCCTGTAGAACTTGTAGGTCAGTCATGACTTGGCGTGCAAAGCCCGATACTGAAGCGACAAACATATATTAACTCATTTTCTCATAGTCAGTGCACCTTCGAGAGGTATATTTAACAATTTCCAGGATTTCTCTTAGTGTCCCTTTGATCCTGAAACATTGTTTGGATTTGCTGCTCTCGAGCTTGGACCAACTCTGAAGCCCTTTCTTTCCGGTCTTGCTCATTCACCAAGTCACTTTCTAATCGGTTAACCAAGTTATAGCAATGATCCCTCTCAGCTTCAAACTCTTTGTATTGGTAGATTATGGCTTCTTCAATGGCACTCAGCTCTTTTCTTAAACCAAGGATTTCCTCATCATGATTTTGTTTAGCCTGATGGACCAACCTTAAACGATGCTCCGCATCTTCTCCCAACTGTATTATCCTTCCCTAACCCTTTTAAACCCTCTCTATTTTTAGCAGGACAACATCGTAATCCTACAATTTTTCTCTTAGACTTGCAATGGTTTTTTGGTCTTTCTAACTTTGGTAGGCACCTCAGACATGTTCTTGATTTTATGGAGTTGGGCTCATATAGCTTCATTATCTTTTTTTCCCCAGGTCCACTGCTCTTTCACTCTGTCGGTGAATTCCTGGACATTTGGCCTATTGGCAGGCCTCTAAGTTTTATCATTCATATAGGGTCTTTCACCATACCAAGCAACATACCCATGTTCTACTTCTCCCTTTGGTTGATCTTGCACCTGAGTATCAAAACCCATGACCGGTATTCGTTCCAAATCTGCTAAACTAACTTTCGGGAAATGAAGCTTTTGGGTGCAGCTCAATCACATGAACACCTAGATCCTCGTCGTGAGGAACCACTTAGTACTGGCCCAACTGGAAGAAAACTCTATGTGGTGCATTGGTGTCACGACCCAAAATTCACACTGTCATGATGGTACATTACCCAACCCACTAGGTAAGTCAATTAACAAAATAACATAATATAATTATACTGACGTGAATCAAAGATGAGAAAACTGAATTTCTATACAACTCCCGAAGTACTGGTAATACAAATCATGAGCTTCTAAGATTTAGAATTACAAAACTGGTATGAAATAAAGTACATCATTTGTTTGAAATATTTATGAACAGACTAAAATTCTAAAGGTACCCAGGTCAAGAGGCAGCTATGACCGGAACGCAGGTACATCTTCAAATCCAGCTCCCGCTGTATACAACAACATCAACATCCAATATCTGCACGCAAGGTGTAAAAGTATAGTATGAGTATAACTGACCCCATGTACTCAATAAGTAATAAATCTAACCTTAGGTTGAAAGTAGTGACGATCTAGAACAAAGGTCAGAGTCCAATACCAATAGCAAACAATAGTTCATAACAATATAATAAAAGTAATAAAAGAAGTAACTGAGAGATATAGTGCTCAGCTCGTTCACAATTCTGAAAAATAGGCATGCTTTTCAAGTATGTCAGTGAAAATCCAAATAATTGACCCAAATTACCAAAATATGAGTAGGTTTGTAAAACTGTGATTTTTTCCAAAACTTTCAACATGTCAATGTTTCATTTTCAAATGGCATGAGGAAAGTACATCTCTATGACTACATGTCAATGTGTATGTGAAGTCATGAATGATGCAATGTCGTGTAGCATGAGGAAAATGCATCTCTATGCCTGTATATCAAGTGTGCATGTCGAATGCAATGCAACTCAATGATAAAATCATATGCATACTCTTAGAGTATCAATTCACTCAGTCCTCACAGTCACTCAGTCCTCCCAATCACTCGGCACTCGCTCTCGGCACTCGCACTCAGTAGGTACCTACACTCACTGGGGTGTACAGGCTCTGAAGGGGCTCCTTCAGCCCAAGCGCTATAACAAGCCAATCATGGCATAAATCAATAAAATATGATGCGGCGTGCAGCCCGATCCTATTGTAAATCAATAATACCGGATGCAGCGTGCAGCCCGATCCCATAAATATCCTTACCGTCAGGCCCTCGGCCTCACTCAATCAATAATCTCTCCAGTCTCTCGGGCTCACAATGTCATGAAAACTCAATCCAAAATGATGATGTGATGTATCAATAAATGGTAACAGAGACTGAGATATGATATGCAAATGAATGCGTATGACCGAGTATGTAATTGCAATGTAAGCAAATAACTCAACAGTAGAAATGACCTCAGTGGGTCCCAACAGGATAAGCATATAGCCTAGACATGGTTTCTAACATGGGTCACAGCTCAATTACTTTAGCACGTAGAGATTTCATGGATACAAATAAGATTAGGGAACTACACAGTACCACAAAAATAACCAAGTCACAATTCACAGGGTGCATGCCCACACGCCCATCACCTAGCATGTGTGTCACCTCAACACCAAACACATATCACGTATATTCAGGGGTTCATACCCTCAGCACCAAGTTTAGAAGTGTTACTTACATCAAACAAGACAAATCCAATACCGAGCAAGCCAAGCGATGCTCCAAAAATGCCATCCCGCACGTACCGACCTCCGAACGGCTCGCAACTAGCCAAAAGAAACTCAAATACATCAAATAAAGCCAAAGAAAACAAACCCAATCAATAAAGGTTGATTCTTTAATCAAAGCCAAATCAACCCAAAAGTCCAACCCGGGACCGCACCTCAGAACTCGATGAAACTAATAAAATCCGACAACCTATTCAATTACGAGTCCAACCATACTAGTTTCACTCAAATCCGACTCTGAATCGATGTTCAAAACTCAAAAACTCACTCTATGAAACTTTAGGCTAAATCGCTCAATTTCTCTTTACAATTCATAATCCAATTACCAAAAACGAAGATAGAATCAAGAAATAAAATCACGAGTGAGTCAAGAATGCTTACCCCAAGTCACATGGTGAATTTCCTCTCCAAAGTCGCCCAAACCGAGCTCCAAAATCCCAAAATAAGAATAAAACGACCAACCCTCGAAAATATAGCTTCTGCCCAGCAATTTTTCACTTTTGCGAACCAAGGGCCGCTTTTGCAACAAAATTCATGCTCCTACAGAAGAGCACTGATAATCAGACCATCGCACCTACAGAAAGTCTCCATTTCTGCTCAAACGCAGGTACAAACAAGGCTTATGCTTCTCCGCTTGCCTTCGCTTCTGCGATCCATAGTTCTGCTTATGCGGACGCGCTTCTGAGAAACAATCCATCACTTTTGCAACCCAGCGACAGTTCAGCCAAACTAATTCTGCGATGCCATTGCCGCTTTTGCGGCTCCGCACCTGCGCCCCTAGCTCCATAGGTGCGGTCACACCAGAAACTCATCCACACCAGCCTAGCCAAAAATGATCCAAACAAACAGAACCTCGTCCGAAACTCCCCCGAGCCACTCGGGACCTCGTCCGAATATACCAACATGTACCATAACATAATGCGGACCTACTCGAGGCCTCAAATCACACATAACAACATCCAAACGACGAATCGCACCTCAAATCAAACTTAATGAACTCTTGAACTTTCAACTTCCAAATCTCGCGCCGAAACATATCTAATTAACTCGGAATGAACTCAAATTTTGCACACAAGTCCCAAATAACATAACGAAGCTATTCCAATTACCATAACCACAATACGAATCCGATATCCACAAAGTCAACTCCAGGTCAAACTTATGAACTTTCCAACCTTTAAATTTTCAACTTTCGCCAATTAGCGTCGAATCCTTCTAGAAATATCCAAATGCAAATTCGGGCATATGCCCAAGTACAAAATCACCATCAGGACCTAACGGAGCCCTAAAAACTTCGCTCTGAGATCAAATTCACAAAATTCAAACTTAGTCAACTCTTCCAACTTAAAGCTTAAATCATGAAATTCATTCTTCCAAATCGATTCCGAATAACATGAAAATCCAAACCGACGATTCACATAAGTCATAATACATCATACAGAGCTAATTATTCCATCAAACTACCGAGTGAAGGGCAAATGCTCGAAACGACCGATCGGGTTATTACATTCTTCCCCACTTAAATATACGTTCGTCCTCGAACGTGCCAAGAGTCATTCCAAAGCCATCAAATCGCCGTGTAACCTTACCATGCACATACCTGGGGGTGACCCCATGCCACCCTATTCAATATAGGCCTGACAACGCAACATAGCTGAAGATCATTACTTCAACCTTAGCCCATAAACCACATAATTTAATTTTACAACATCCGATATTTTCTATAAGACCCGAATCTCGCATCTACACACTTTATAAGTATGAACAAGCTGTATCAAGCCATAACCATAACCCAATATGTAATCACATGATATACTGCATAACTCAAATACTCATAGCAATAACTTCCGATCGTAATGGATGCTCGGCAACCAACTCGACACTGGTAACAAACCTCATATCAACTAAGATCTTTTTCTGAACCTTTGTACACTGCCAATGATGAAAGAAACATGCAGAAACTCTTAACCACTCATCAGATCAACAAGTCATAGAGCTCTCTCTCGTCCGACAGGAACCAAAGCCAAGTCCTAAGCCGACGTCCGATATTATTCTTCCAAACATACCGTAATCAAATCCGATAACATCCATTCTAGGTTCGACAACCTCCTCTTATCAAAGACAAGCTACTCTACCGACACACCACACTAATACTACACAGAGCCACAAACCGTGCAATCCGTGCACCTCTACGCAACAATTCAAATGCACCCAAAAAAGGAAAATGATTCAAATAAGAGAACCATCCCGCAAGCTCAACAAGTACCACTACCATGCAATGCTAACAACCTATCACACACCATAGAACCAAAACACACGAGTCTAACACAGAGGATCATATCCTGACATTACTTTGCTATAATACGTGACTCCATCCAAATACTGGTCCGTATGAAATACCTCAAGCCACCATGCTCAAAATCAACAACTACACGGAATTCAACATCAAATACCCAAAGTGTATGACCATAACCATGGAGAAGCAAATAGCACAATATACCACAGTCCGGAGAGAACATAACCAAGGCGCAATCAACCATTGGACACCCCAATAACCATCTCGCTCAAATCCCGCTACAAGACCCAAACAGAACCGCACCATGTGTGCTTATAACCAATAAATCAAAACCCCTCGTGGCATAGAAGGGTAACTCATAGAACATATCAGAACATGAATACTCTCAACTCTGAATGAATGGCACATCCCTTAACAATAGCAGTACAGAGTCAACCAATCCGACTCGGTGTAGAATACACATCCTCATTAGGCCTACCAATGGACCCCAAATCAACTCTGGTCACCCACAAATAGATAAATAATCCTCTGAAAGTCTACAATGACTGAATCATAATACATACTATCATCTGGCTAGCTTTGGCCACAATTTCACAGTCCACAACCATGAAACAATCTGCTTCTAAGAACTCCCAGTCTCTAAATTCATAGAATACACGAATCACCATATCTGCTCCCAACTCCATCGCCCGAATGTCTAACACATCTCCCATACCCGATCATCCCACGAGGAATACATCCATAATGCTTCTGTGCCACATAGCAAAATCTAAATATCAGCAGTCGATCAACCAGGCAAGTACCGTAATACCAATGAAGCATCCGTAAATCAACACTTAGTGCGCCTTCTGAAATGGGCACCCTTCTCAGGAATTACCAAGCAATTATAACATTCATCTATATATCTGAAACTGTCCATGCTGCCTAAAATTCATGACCTTCCCTCCAAATATGAATCGTGACCTTGCACATGCAAAACTCAATCCTACACAATAAACCACATCTATCATGTCATCATATGAAACGTACGAGAATCTCATAATCAACTCTAAGTCACAAGCAAAATACATACCCGTTTAGTCAGAAACCTTCCATTTGATCTCATCTAGGAGAAAATCACAATACGCAACATATTCGTCACGCCAGTAGGAAGTATCCATCCCAAGCCATGACAGAAACCATCGAGAACTCTTCGAAACCTATTTGCCCATAACCAAACCATCAGAATTGAGTCTCTCTAACTCAACCAAGCCACGCAGGTTGCCAAACCCAAGAGTATTGACACCGAAGCACCTGTAGAGCCTCACCACATCATAAGTACCCCAAATAACCGATCATATCTATTACCATACTGATCCAACCTAGAACCAAGTTGTCCCATTTCTCCGAGTTCCTTCCGAATTGCCCTCAAGCTGACATTTTTCCTTGTTAGAATACCACGATCCTTGCCCAAAGCTCACCACAAGAGATCCTAGCATAAAATCACACCGCCCTAAGGCCCATAAGCCGTTGTATTCCCTCTTAAGCACCCCAAACATACCTCAACTGAGATACCCACTCTAAAGAGGCCTTCTGTGAATCTGAAGCCGTTGCCTCCACCTTTATGATACCGAAATATAAAATCCATGATGATATAGAAATACTGCGAGTCTTGACACCATCTAATGTAAATCTCATATCCTAGCCATATACAAATCCGAAAACATTCTCAATTGCTATATATAATTCTTGAATCCCTTAGATCTTTCTCGAGAGTCATCCATTCTACTCAAATCTCAATTGCGTCGCCCAAATGGGCCAAATGACTTGTTCCCCATTAGCATAATAACACCCAAAGAATTAATCCACACCTTTAAGCAATCGAGAAATTTTCTTCTCTACGCGCACTACATCCTTCACGAATAACAACTCAATCATCCCATAATTCCCATATAACCATAAAGTTTAACATATCCCGTATCCATAAATTTCTTTACTTGAGTCATCCTCGATCTCAACCTTTGCAAGTTATAACCAATCCACAAGTATGCCTCTGACCAAAACCAATGCAACACATAACCATGCAATCAAATCGTCGATAGTAGACTCCCCCACTTAGCTCACTGCCATAGAATAGAACATCTGATAACTCACCATACCCATACTCTATTACTGCCATAATACCGCTGGGAGATTCAACTAAATCCTTCATAAGCTCACATAACACAAACCATATAGTACTCAAATCATCTACTAAACTTGCATACATCCACATGATGATCAGGTCAACTTTCTTAATCAAATTCAAATTCAAATTCAAATCTCAACACATATACCCCGCTGGTAGAAGGGAAACTCTCCACACAACATTATAAGGATCATACCTCCATAGATTACTCCGTAGGAGATAACCTGCCAGCTTAGCCTCAAATTGGTATCTTGTTATACCCTTTCACAGCTGCGATTACTACGCCATCACTTAATCTTCCTGAGTCTGAACTCACCACAAGACATGAAAATCTACTTCATTCCACAATTAAGCAACATGAAAAATCTTTCAACACACTCAACTCGAGACTATACCTCATATCAAGACAGCAATCTAGTACCTAATAGTCCTTTTTACATCTCAAGCAAACTCTTTTCATCACATTCAAACAATCTAAACAGATCCCGCAGTCACATCATACTCATCATATAGCCATCCAACCACTCATCGAGTCACAAATTTCACCCATAGGGATGCTACCGGACATTAAGTCCAAAAGCACGTGCTCACATAACCAAAATACCTATGCTTAAGCTACAGTCATAACTCGGCCTCAAGTACTCCAGATTGGCCCATCATCAGTATACAGAAATTACATCTCACACCTCATCCATCGAATCACAAGCTGGCGATGCATGGCTGATACTGAGCACTCACATGTGCATACGAATGCTTGGAAGGAATTCAAAAAGTTATATTTCAAGCTGAATCAATGTCGCACAATAAGAAAAGAAAGATGAGAAGTTTATCCTAAATGCCCTGTAGGCTCTCGAAGATAGGTATGAGTGTCATCATACCGATCCACAAGACTCTACTAGACACTTGCTCATGACTAGTAGAATCTATGAACCTAGAGTTCTGATACCGTCGTGATAGCACCTAGGTAAGCCAATAAACAAGATAACATAATATAATAATACTGATGTGAATCAAAGATGAGATAACTAAATTTCTATACAACTCCCCAAGGACTGGTAGTATAAATCATGAGCTTCTAAGATTTAGAATTTACAAAGCTAGTATGAAATAAAGTACATCATCTTTTTGAAATATATATGAACAGATTAAAATTCTAAAGCTACCAAGATAAAGAGGCAGCTATGACCAGAACGCAGGTACATCTTCAATCCAGCTCCTGCCGTACACAGCAATATCAACATCCAACATCTGCACGCAAGGTGCAGAAGTGTAGTATGAGTACAATCGACCCCATGTACTCAATAATTAATAAACCTAACCTTAGATTGAAAGCAGTGACGAGCTAGAACAATGGTCGGTGTCCAACACCAATAGCCAACAACAGTTCATAACAACATAATAAAAGTGATAAAAGAAGTAACTCGGAGATATAGTGCTCAGCTCATTCACAGTTCCGCAAAATAGGCATGTTTTTCAAGTATGTCAGTGAAAACCCAAATCTTTTATCGAAATCACCAAAATATGAGTACGTTTGTAAAACTGTGATTTTCCCAAAACTTTCAACAGGTAAATGTTTCATTTTCAAATGGCATGAATAAATTACATCTCTATAACTACATGTCAATGTGTATGTGATGTCATGAAGGACGCAATGTCGTGCAGCATGAGGAAAATGCATCTATATGCATGTATGTCAAGTGTGCATGTCGAATGCAATGCAACTCAGTGATAAAACCATATTCATACTCTTAGAGTATCAATTCACTCAGTCCTCACAATCACTCAGTCCCCCCAATCACTCGGCACTTACGCTCGCACTCAGCACTCACACTCAGTAGGTACCTGCGGTCACTCGGGGTGTACAGACTCTGGAGGGGCTCCTTTCAGTTCAAGCGCTATAACAAGCCAATCATGGAGTAAATTAATAAAACATGATACGGCGTGTAGCCCGATCCCATCATAAATCAATAATACTTGATGTGGCGTGCAGCCTGATCCCATAAATATCTTCACCATTAGGCCCTCGGCCTCACTCAATCAACAATCTCTCCAGTTTATCAGTCTCACAATGTCATATAAAATTAGCCCAAAATGATGATGTGATGTATCAATAAATGGTAACAGAGACTGAGATATGATATGCAAATGAATGCGTATGACCGAGTATGTAATTGCAATGTAAGCAAATAGCTCAACATCATAAATGACCTCAGTGGGACCCAACAGGATAAGCATATAGCCTAGACTAGTTTCTAATAGCGAGCAAGCCAGGAGATGCTCCAAATTGACATCTCGCGCATACCGACCTCCGAACGGCTCGAAACTAGCCAAAAGAATCTCAAATACATCAAATAAAGCCAAAGAAAACAAACCCAATCAATAAAGGTCGAATCTTTAATCAAAGCCCAAAATCAACCCAAAGGTCCAACATGGGCCCGTGCCTCAGAACTCGATGAAACCTATAAAATCTGATAACTCATTCAATTACGAGTCCAACCATACTAGTTTCACTCAATTCCGACTCTGAATCGATATTCAAAACTCAAAAACTCACTCTATGAAACTTTAGGCTAAAACCCTCAATTTCTCTTTATAATTCATAATCCAATTACCAAAAACGAAGATAGAATCACGAAATAAAATCACGAGCCCAAATTCACATGGTGAATTTCCTCTCCAAATTCGTCCAAACTCCAAAAACCCAAAATGAGAATAAAACGACCAACCCTCAAAAATATAGCTCCTGCCCACTGATTTTTCGCTTTTACGAACCAAGGGCCACTTTTGCGACAAAATTCACGCTTCTGCAGAAGAGCACTGATAATCAGACCATCGCACCTGCAGAAAGTCTCCTCTTCTGTGCAAAGGCAGGTGCGAACAAGGCTTACGCTTTTGCGCTTGCCTTCGCTTCTGCGATTCATAGTTCCGCTTCTGCGGACGCGCTTCTGCGCAAAAATGCATCGCTTTTGTGATCCAGCAACAGTCCAGCCAAACCGCTCCTGCGATGCCACCGCCGCTTTTTTGGCTCGGCACTTGTGCCCCTGGCTCCACAGGTGCGGTCACACCAGAAGCCCAGCCATACCGGCCTAGTAAAATATAATCCAAACAAACCGAACCTCGTCCGAAACTCCTCCGAGCCACTTGGGACCCCGTCCGAATATACCAACAAGTCCCATAATATAACACAGACCTACTAAAGGCCTCAAATCACATATAACAACATCAAAACGATGAATCACACCTCAAATCGAACTTAATAAATTCTTAAACTTTCAACATCCAAATCTCGCGCCGAAACATATCAAATCAACTCGGAATGAACTCAAATTTTGCACACAAGTCCCAAACAATATTACGAAGCTATTCCAATTCTCGGAACCAAAATCTAAATCTGATATCCACAAAGTCAACTCCCGGTCAAACTTATAAACTTTTCAAACCTTCAAATTTCCATCTTTCACCAATTAGTGCCGAATCCTTCTAGAAATATCTAAATGCAAATCTGGGCATACGCCCAAGTCTAAAATCACCATCCGGACCTAACGGAGCCCTCAAAACTTCATTCCGATGTCAAATTCACAAAAGTCAAACTTGGTAAACTCTTCCAACTTAAAGCTTAAATCATGAAATTTATTTTTCCAAATCGATTTCGAATAACTTGAAAACCAAAACCGACGATTTACATAAGTCATAATATATAGAGTTACACATGCCCTCAAACTATCGAGCGAAGTGCAAATACTCGAAACGACTGGTCGGGTCATTACAATTTGATTGGATACTTCGAAGACACAATAACAAAAGATAGCAATTGGAGGTAGACATATGTATAACCTCTATGACAGGGAGCTAACTAGAAGTCCACTTAATATGACTCATGGTCAATGATCGAAGGTGTTTATTCCAAGCCTTGATTCCCTCTAGGAAGTTAAAACCACTCATCCTTTATTTATACCCCATAATGCAACTACTTTCATCTACTCCACCGTTCATGTACCTAGGGTGGTGACAGAGGTGCTCAGTTAGCCAAATTTGAAATATAACATTACAACCTTTAAAGTATTTTGGCCCTGTCCTTGCAAGAAGTCAAAGCACGGTAAACATCTGAGAGTATCATAGGCACAATGGTAGAGTTAGCCCGAGTTGTAAAGATGGATGCAACCCCAGCTATTTGAAGATCTAGGTTCTTATCCTCTCTCGGGAAGATCATGGTGCCTAATATTGCTACCACGAAGGAAAAATGTTTATGAACCTTCCAACTATCTTTGTTCGCTTTGTTGCAAAGCCCATTTTCATGTACCTCAAATCCATCGGGTTTCCCATATCGGTTGTACGGAGACTAGAACGAACACCGCCCTTTTGCTAGGTTTGAATTTCTGACTCGCCAGCTTATGTTTAGAAGGTCTAGAAACTTGTGAGGGGTGACAATTCTACGGGGATATAAGATATTAGCGCCTCAGATCTCTGCCAAATCTGGCATAGCATGTTATTTCTTCTAGTGTAGGGGTCAACTCGCAATTTAAGAAGTGAAATACGTTGTGCGCATGATCCCAGAATGGTATCAAAGCCTCTATCAGGTCTCCCCTGGGTTTAATCTTTATGATACCTATCAATTCCCCCATATGTGTAGAAACCCAATTTTGCCCAGTTTTTCCCAAGTCATTCCACCATAACTGGAGGTTTTACGGGGTCTTATCCACTGTTTGGAAATGCATGTTCTGAACATTGATCATTCTACACCTATAGTGGCTGGGGTTAGGATTGACACTGATCTTTTCAAAACATAAGCAAAATATTTATTGAAATCTGGGTTTTAAATGAAGATAATTTCTGAAATAAGAAAAAATGGCTATCTCTGCAAAGACGGTCCTTTAGCACCCAGGAAAAGATATTAGGGTTGTCTTGCCAGTCAATCAGGCTCATGGGGTTACCCTGCTCATGGGCATACGAGGGTAAGGGCGACACGAAGAGAATAACCTGGCTATTTTTATAAAAATAGCCTCTCGATGCCCCAAAAGGAGGTTCTACGATTGTTCCAACAAAAACTATTAGGGAAAAGACAAAAGTGGGCTGACTCGATCATTATTGAAAAATTTGACACAAGTCTTTTTTTTCATTATTTTTACAAAAGTGGGGCCGAACCTAATAAAGGTTGCCTGCATTTTTCACTGGATATTGAAAATCATATCCGCATAGTTCGGTCTATTTTCCCAAAAAAAAACAACAAATATTTTGAAAATCTATCTATTTTGCAATACCTTTTGAGTAAATTTGACACACTTTGATTTTTTGAACACATGAATTTCATAATAACCGAGTGAGTTTCACTCTCTTATTCTTTTCTCCATCTTTGTTTTTCTTCTTTTCTTTCCTTTATTCTAGATTGTCAATCAAAATGTAAGCCCAGGAAACAATATATACATAGCACATAAGATGAACAGGATGGTCTTTAAAATGGTTACACAGTCTTAGACAGATCCTGCTCTTGTGCGGACCTCCCAAAGTTAAATGCACGTGATGAAAATAAATAGTTCTACTAGGGATCCGACATGTGGCTTGTTCTTCTAGATTAAAATCTTTATGGGAGAGATATCCAGAGCTGCTTATCCGACCAGCTAACTCGAGCCGGTGGAGCAACATACCGAGAACGCATAAGTTTATCCGTCTTTGTAACTGATCCAAACCCCATCCTAAACTTGTGTGACTTTCTAACGGAAAAGGGTCACGCATACGTGCACCCTAATAGATTTAGAAGATTTTGAGGGGGGAAGCATAAGAAGACAGTTTATATACATTTCACATAATATCAAAGTGGTACACGAGCGGCAATTAGCACATTAGATCCAATTATATTATATCAGTCATTTAATAAAAAACAAGTATAAACCACACTCCAAGCTTGAATTTTGAACCCTGAACCAAAGATTCTAGGTTTGATACTCAACGGAGTCGCCAAAACTATCACACCTCTTTTATTTGGACTAGGCAAATAAGTTTTTCCAATCAAAGTAACATTATTTGAGAAGGGATACTTTTACTAGTTTTAAGGAGTCACCATTTGGAATTGAGTTATTTCGGTGTTCCAAGTCACCAAATTATTTAATCTCTTATTAAAAATATTTTGATTTCATTTATGGTCCGCAAACATAAAAGACTGGGTAAGAAGTTCTGTTGATCGAAGAGTAAGTATGAGACACTCCCCGAATTTCATGGTTCTAGTATGGTCGCTTTATTAATTTAAACTTGCCTTATATTACTTTTGGATATTTTAGTCTTAAGGATTTTAATGCATTTTTGTCATTATCTGCTTTTCATTGCTTAATTATTGATTTATGGAATTTATCTTAAAACAGCTTCTCTACCCAGGGTAGGGGTAAGGTCTGCGTACACACTACTCTCCCCAGACTCCACTAGTGAAATTATACTAGGTTGTTGTTGTATCTTAAAACAAGCCACGCACACGTGCACTTGTCTTGTTTGTGCATCACAAATCATGTCGCGTGTATGTACACACGATTAATAACACTTATTATTCTTATAGAATTAATTTATCAAATCGCAGGAACGCAGACTTGGTATTTTGATTTATGGATTATAACTATGCCATGCGAACATGCACATAGCTACGATAATTAATTTGTTGAGACGCGCCTAAGGCATGCTAACATATTTATGATTATTCTTTACATAAATTAGAGATTCGTTGTGAGGGCGTACTTTATGAAATCATTTGTGGGAAAAGTATAAGGTTTGATTATTATTAACGAGATATTAAGTTAAAGATAGTATTTATAGCCGGGCACCTTCACACAGGCTATTCTTATCATTATTGAAGGAGTTATGAATTAGAATATGAGTGAAATAATTACTAATGAAAAAGACTTGGTTGAGATTAGGGAAATGAACTTCAAACAAAGCTCGACCAAAGTTGTGGCCAACATATTCATATCTTGAATTTCTGTATCAGAAAAAGAGAATCAAAGAAAGAAATAACTAATCAAAGAACGGGTGATTTAAAAGGGATCTTTATACAAATAGCCAGTCATAATAATTATTTACTTTTTCTAGCCATATACATAGATTATATATTTATTATATATAATTATACACATATAATACACAAATTATGCATATATTATACCTCAACCGGCTATTTTTAGTTTAAATGTTTGGATGGGCGGCTATTTGGGTTAAATGTTCTTTAAATTACTAATAAGAACTGATTCTGAAAGATTTATTGGGCGGGGCTTAAATTGCTCATTCAGGGGCGGACGCATTGGGCCGTCACAAGAGTAAATATCAGGCCTGTGAACCTAGCCCAGGATGTCGTTAGGCTTATGTGATCAAATGAAATCCATGCCGAGTGGGTCTAAAGCTTTAGACCCGACACACCCAATCTTTTGGGTTCTAACTTCTACGAGCATGTTCGGCTCAATGACCTTAATAAGATCTTAGCCCTTTTAACTTATAACCACAAACCATTTACATACTATTTGCAAATTCAGCCATGAATACATACATGAGTTATTACAGGCATAGTCACCAATAAAGATAAATTACAAGTCAATTTACAGAATTAACACCTCACATTGCACTCTATATCAGCCTATTACACGATTAGTCATTTTTATGCTCTTGAGTCTTCATGACTTGATCAGGCACTAATCAAATCCTAAAATTCCAGCATTGCGCACCCATGACTTGTTCCACGACACCAATTTCAATTCCTCCGAACATTCCTCATCCATCATTTTATTACTAACACGTAAAACAAAATTACCAGGTAACGGAAAGATAAGCCAAAAGTTCAAGCAGTTTGTATACATAAACTAGCACAAACCATCAGAAATTTTTCAAAGACAAGAAAATCACAAACCAGAGCATGCTTATTCCACAAATTGCATTCACATAATGGAGAATTTTAACCTTTGCCAACCAACTGATTCTACTAAAAGCAGGCATCATCAATTAAACAAGCATGATTCCACATATTTCAAACCATTCTATCATGTAACTGGGGCTAGACATACAAAAATTGCATTGAAATCAATAAATTTAATCACTGTCACGATCCAAAATCCCACCAAAGGCCGTGATGGCGCCTAACCTGCTCGCTAGGCAAGCCAACACTCAATAACAATAAAAAAAATTCCAATTATTAGTCCATTTAACTATTTCATGATAACAATAACAATGCGGAATAAATTTTCAATTCAATATTATAATTATATAATCAATGATAAGGTCTAAACACGACCTTAACCGTCTACAACACCCGAAACTCGGTGTCACTACGTCATGAGCATCTAATAAGAACTACTAGAATCAACTGAACAAATACATCTGTTTGGAAAAGAAACACATAGGCAGAAATAGATAAGTAGGGAAAGAGAACTCCATGTGCTGCGAATTCGGTCATGCAAAGCAGTTCATCACGAAGACTCCAATAATACTTCTACTCAGCTCAAGGGTACGACAAATACCAGTCTACAAACCAAAAGTCTAATATGAGAAAAATACAACTCTAATCCTACATGTCAAATGAAAGATTTCATAATCAAATCAACTCATACACACAATCTGAGCACTTTCATAGTGCCTGGCACAAGTACCCCTCAATCAAACTCTCAACACTCTCATGGTGCCTGGAAAAATACCCATGAATCATCACATACGCATACACACTCAGCACTATATGGTTGCCTGGCATAAGCCCTTCACTAAGCACATATCGTATGCCTACACTCACATGGATCAAAGTAACAAGGCTTATCACATGCTCCTAGGGGACGGTACCAATCCAAGTGCCGTGGAGGCGTCCCACCTGACCAACATAAACTAATGTTGTAGCGTGCAACCCGATGCACAAATATTTTTGTGGTGGCATATCACCTGATCCAGACATGTACCCGTGACGGCGTGCCACCCGATCCACATGTACCCGTGGCGATCTGCCACCCAATCCATACATATACTCGTGGCAGCGTGCCACCCGATTCACACAATATCATCAGTAACCAATATCTGTTCATAATACCAGTGGTGCCAAATTTCTCATCTTTTCACAATATTAAGCTCTCAAACTCATAGATATATGTATGAGGTAACATAATAAAAAGACATTGAGTCATAATAATAGAAATGAGGAAAAAATAACATAAGGATAAAAGATGGCTATGGCTAATCATACAATTCAGTTTATCTCAACAATTCAATAGGCAATTTCATCGTTCAAAAGTCTTATTTAATATTTATCATGACTAAGCAAGTTATTTAACCACCGGATCATGAAATCAATGAGACAAGTATATGACTATGGCTTTACAAAGATACTCAATATGGAAAACAATCATTTATGTCCAATTTAACATGTCATAACCTTAACACATGCTTCTAAACTACAAATTTCAAGTCATTACATAATCACGAAATTAATGAAATATGAACAAGGAGTCCACATAGTATAAAAAAGGCATAACCATACGCCAAATATTTACTGGATATGGTCATAATCTACCTACGCATATACACTCGTCACCTCGCTTATACGTATCTCCTAACTCAAGCCAGCAAGTAGCAAATAGATCACCTATGAGGAGAACTCCCTCTTACAATGGCAATCTTTAATAAATAACAACCGCATTTTCCTATCAAATTCAATACCAAACGACTCGAATCTAGTCAGATATAACTTAATAACGCCAAACAAAGCCATAGGAATCAATTCCAAATAATAGAGCTTCAATCATTAATCAAAACCTCAAAAATCAATAAAAGCCAACTAGGGCCCGCATGGTCAAACTTGAGTCCAAGACCAAATCCCGATGACCCATGACCCCACGAGTCTAAATATATAATTAGTTTCTAAATTCGAGTCCAAATCGGTGGTCAAAACTCCAAAATACACCCTCTTTAGTTGTAGACAATACCCTAAATTTCTGTTCTTCAAATCCATATTTTGATGTTAAATCTAGTGATAAATTTATGTATAAACCAAATATTTAGATTATAATCATCTACCCCAAGCTTGTAGGTTAAGCCATAGCCTTAAACCTCTCAAGTAGCTTGAGAAATGAAATAAAAATCACAAAACTCGGCCTTAAATAGCTTCCCCAAGTAGCTGACAAAATATTGCCCAGGCGATCGCACATTTGCTTCTCGGTCCACACAAATTCACGGATCTCATATCCATTGTAGAACAGAACAATTCCAAAAGTCTACATTGACTCCTTTCTGGTAAATGGCCATAACTCTATGTACAAAAGTCGGAATGACGAATGGTTTGAACCACCAGAAACTAGATTCAAAGGGTTACAATATCATAAATATCTCTTCCCAAAATCTTTATAGATTGGGAGAAATGATCTTTTGAAGTTAGGTCATCTGTAGAAAAGTCCTGTTTCAGCAACTCAATTCTTTCAGAGTTTCCTCCAAATGCACCGGAACTCACCCGAGCTCCTTGGGACCCCACGCAGCCATTTCAACAAGTACAAATATCCCATATAAACTTATCCAAAGGCTCAAACTACCCACAGGAACCTCAAAACAAGGAATTGAGGCTCAAACCGAATAGAATTTTTCTTAAGTTCTTAAATCTTCATTCTTTCAAAACAATGCCTGAATCATATTTAGACACTTCAGATTACTTCTAAACTTTCTACACAAGTTCAATTTAAATATATAGAAATCCGAAGTCTTAGAGCACCAATTGGAGTTCAATAACATCAAAGTGAACTCTTAGTCATACTTATGACTCTTATGTTCTTCAAATTGCAAACTCTTGACAAATGGTGTCGAATCCTTCTAGAAAACTTCAAAACCAAATCCGAAAATGTGCCCAAGTCTAAAATCATCATACGAACCTATTAAAAAATTTTAAAACCCGATTACTAGACTATTTACCCACATTCAAACTTTGGTCAACTCTTCCAACTTAAAGCTCCAATTTAGGAACTAAGTGTTCCAAATCACTTCCAAATCTCTTGGGACCAAAATCACCCATACCTACAAGTATAAAACATCAAATGGGCCTAGGGAATGCTTAAATTATAGAACGAGATGCTAGAACTCAAAACAACCGGTTGAGTTATTTTATCATCGAAAAATGTAAGTACACAGCTTAGGACGTTTACATATTTTGTAACAAACAACAAAAATAGACAGCTGAATGAAGAGGAAATGGAGCTCATGTCAGGGTCCCAATTTCCCTCCATAGGATATCATGATAGTACCTAGTCTCTAAGACTTTGCCTAATAATTTACGAAATAATTGAATATAAAACTGAACTCAAATCTCAACACATGATATATAAATAAAAACTGCGATTCAAATAATTACAACTCCCAAAACCCAGTAGAAATAAGTCACAAGCTTCTAAGAGAAAATACTAAGTGTCTCTATACATCAGAGCCTAAAGAGAGTAAGGAAAATAACATTATAAAGACAGGGGGACTCTGAGGTCTGTGGACGCTGACAAATATACCTTGAAGTTTCCACGTACAGTCCAGCTCACGGGTATCTGGCCTGGTAGGAAGGACCTGAATCTGCACAAAAAAGATACGCAGAAGTGTAGTATGAGTACACCACAATGGTACTCAGTAAGTGCCAAGCCTAACCTCGGTAGAATAGTGACGAGGTCAGGTTAGGGCCCTACTGGTTTAAAAGAAAAGCAAGGCAGAAGATATAATAATATTTTGAAATGACTAAGAATTTAAACAACGAGAAATTTCAGAGAATAACAACACAACAAATAGAGGTAAACAACAGGGGCGCTCCCGAGGTACCGCCTCGTAGTCCTAAATGTAAATATGGACAATAGGAGGATATCCCGACCGCCTCGTAGTCCCAAAGTAAATATGCAAGACAGGAGGATCTCCCGAGAAATCGCGTCGTAGTCCCAAAATAAACATGCAAGACAGGGGGATCTCCCGAGAAATTGACTCGTAGTCCCAAAGTAAATATGCAGCAGATAACCGAAGGAACAACGAATTTAAAGCAAAAACTCTTACAGTTAAAGATTTAATTCAAATCAAGGGAAGCAGGTAATTCAACTAAGCATGTTGCACAAATTGCAAGTAAGAGTTAAGGAACATAGACATGCGATACTAGGCTAAACATGATCACTACATATGCTAAGGCAACTCAGTTAAGGAATTTAAAAAAAGACAACTCAGCAGGAACCAAAATTTCCACATTTAGCCCGTGTACGCACTCGTCACCTCACGTACACGGCACTCACATAACACAATTATTTACAGCAGTACCAAATCCTAAGAGGATTTCCCCCACACAGGGTTAGACAAGTCACTTACCTCAAATCTCGCTCAATCAATCAAGTAGTATGCCTTTTCCTCGATTTTCCAACTCCGATCGGCTCGAATCTCAAGAAATCCCTCAAAAATGCTCTCCAAAATCGCCAAGACCCGAGCTCAAAATGTCCAAAAATGATAAAAATCACGACCCTTGATTTAATATAATCTGCCCAGGCTTTTCGCTTTTGTGGTCAAAAATCCGTTTCTGCGGTACCGCTTCTGCGGTACCGCTTCTGCGGTGAAGTCTCCGCATCTGCGGAGTTCACTTAAACTCCCAGATTCAACACTTGTGCGCAAACATCCGCATCTGCAAAAATGCTTTTACGATCCCTCGTCCGCTTCTGCGGAAGCCTTGTCCACCCCAGCTCCCTCACTCACTCCTCTTCCGCGATCACCCTTTCGCGATCATTGGCCATTCTCCTCGCCCCTGCATCTGAGATTAAATGCTCACTTCTGCAGTCTCGCACCTGCGGTCAATCTTGCGTAGGTGCGATTAAACCAGAACTAGTGCCTTCAGCCATTCTCACAAGTCCAAATTTGATCTGTTAACCATCCGAAAATCACTTGAGGCCCCCGGGACCTCAACCAAACTTACCAACAAGTTCTAAAACATCATACGGACTTAGTTGAGCCTTTAGATCATATCAAACAATGCTAAAAATATGAATTGCACATCGATTCAAGCCTAATGAACTTTAAAACTTTAAACTTCTACATCAGATGCCGAAACATATCAAATCAAGTCCGATTGACCTCAAATTTTGTACACAAGTCATAATTGACATTACGGGCCTACTCCAACTTTCGAAATCGGAATCCGACTCCGATATCAAAAAGTTCACTCCCGGTCAAACTTTCCAAAAATCATCCCATTTTCCAATTTTCGCCAACTGAAGCTAAAATGACCTACATACCTCCAAATCAACATCCGGACACTTTTCTAATACCAAACCCACCCTACGGAACTATAGGAACTGTCAAAACTCTATTCCGATGTCGTATTCACACAATTCAAAGTACGGTCAATTCCTACGACTTAAACTTCCATTTTAGGGACTATGTGTCCCATTTCACTCTGAAACCAAAAACAAATCCCGGCAAGTCGTGTTACCACAAAATGAAATAGAGGGAGAAGTAAATAGTGGTTCGGGGCTAATACTCTCAAAATGACCGGCTGGGTCATTATATCTCAGTTATAAGGGAAACAACAACAACAACAACAACAACAACAACAACAACAACAACAACAACAACAACAACAACAACAACAACAACAACAACAACAATCTTTAGATCAGTTTTAAGCACTTGATTTACCAGAAAAATCAAAAACTTTTTGACACTTTTAAGACTATAAATGAAGTTAGAATCAACTGATTCCCTTTATCTTCTTTAAGACATGCGAGATTTCATAAGAATATTCCTCTCAAGTTGTGAATTTAGCCCTTTATTTCCTTTCTTTCTCTTAGAAATTTCTCAGAAAAATGGCTCGCTCAAGTCTCTTGAAATGTATTTTCCAACTCTCAACACTCTCTCAAAAGTTGATCTCCAGCTCTTTCTCTAATGTGAGAAAGAGGGAATTTATATAGAATCAATTCTAGGGATCCTACTATCACATATTTTCTCTAATGTGAGAAAGAGGGAATTTATATAGAATCGATTCTAGGGATCCTACTATCACATATTTTCTCTTTTGCACCCCCCCTCCAAAAAAAAAGACAAAAGGATCCTATGCCCTTTACCAATAGAATTGCCCCAACCACCTTCCTAGCAGCTTCTCTGATTGTCACTAAGCGATTCCCTAATTACTCATACAATCCATTTCCCTAATCGTATTTGCAGCTCAACATTCTTCTAGAAGTCTTTCCTTGATCCTCTCTCATTCCTCCCTCATTTCCTTTATCCTTATTCGGTTACTCTTTGATCCACAAAAGTGGGCCTAGCAAATGCTGAGCCCAATTAATTGACCTCCAGAGGTTAAACAAACCCCCACTCGCTGATATTTCGGTCCTATTTTAAATGATAGCAAGCCTACTCACCCAAGAATACTTCAATATACGACCCTCGACCCCTCAAATATTTAAAGTCTCCACATTAAGTCAGAGTTCCTCTTAACACTCATCTAATTAATCTAAACAAACTAATCAGGTATCAACAAATTATATGTAGTTAATCGAACAGTCACAATTTAAACCTAAAGAGAATTTAAAAATGCAAACAACTAGTTAAATAGACTAAAGGATTTCTAGCTAAACTAAACATGCGATCAAACGATAGATTACAACCTCACAATGCTTAATAAAATACAACCCCCGTGAGTAATTAGGAATGCAACTAGGCAAGCACTAAGACAAAACCAAAAGTATCAGAATTGATGTATAGGAAAGAAACAAGAAAGCGGAAAGGAACGAAAAGAGGAAAGGCTCTGAAATTACTTCATAGAGCACATGCAGCATTGTCCACCGAGAAAAGTGAGTTCCTGTCGGCCAGTGACCATTTGTCACTCGACCACAACTCAATTTTAATAACTATTCTGTGGTAGAATAACCAATGGCCATTGAAGGCTAGAAATTAAGAGAAGATGGATGTACTTGGCGAGTCGTGGCCGGTCAATGGTGGTCAATGGGACTCCGTTCATCGGCGATTGGGAGTGAGATTGACATCAAAATATATATCTTGTAAAGACCATTTGATATAAGAATCATGGAGGAAAGAGTTCAATTTGGTAAAATTTGGGAAAGGGAAAAAGATAGGTCTTTTAAATTGCTTTGGCTAATTTATAGTGACTAGCGAAAAATTAGAGGAGATTGGTGGTGAACTTGGATGGGGAATGAACATAAGAGAATTTTGATGGTGATTTGAGGTATTTTCGACCACCACTGACGGCAGTGCGTGGTGGTGGAGATGGCAAAAAAAAGAGAGAAAAGGGGGAAGGGGCGGCTAGGGTTCGTTGTTTGTGGAGCTAAAAGTTAATTGTGAGACTAATGGGGGGCATATTGTCTTTTTAAGTTGTGGGGAGTGGGAACAACATCGTTGTGGAGCTGAACAGTGACATTTGAAGCCTGGATAAATAAAAGGACGGGGACACCAATTTGAATTAGCTGAGGGTTCATTTGCGAGACTGGACTACAGAAATAGGCCTAGTCCGATGTGGGATTAATACCCCTTCTTCTGTCTCTTGCACAATTAGGCATTTCACCTAAGTTTCCAATTAAATCTCTTTTGCACAAGTAGACTATTTATCTAATCATCTAGCAATGAAATATTATAGTTAGTAATTAATCTAATGAATTATCTAATTATGTAATTAAGGTCCTAAAATTCCAAAGGAAGGGCAACAAAAATTTTTGGTGATTTTTCTATAACTTAATATATAACTAAAACGCAAGAAATACAATTAATGATGTATAGTGCAACGCAAAATGCAAACAAAAATAGATAACATCCTATAAAAATTAAAACTACTAAATTAATAATTAAATGACTTTAGGAACAGGTTTGGATCAAATATCACATGCTCACAGTCAGCAAGTTATACCAAGGCCTTTGGTGAACCCACCAAGCCCATGGATGTCCGAGGACCTACAGGACTTGCAACAACATGAAGGACATGAGCAACAGGACAACCAGTCCACCTCGCACGAAGCAAGTCAAGCTCGACTTCTAGCTTAAGCGGAGGATCTTAATGATGAAAGTGATAGCGACAACATGTATCAATGAGAACTGTATGCCCCGCTAAGAAGTCGTCGATATTATTCTAGGGTAACGGGGATGTATCGTAGGAATAGTTTCGGGTTCAAAAGTATGGTGGAAAATACGCTGGCAGCACAGAACACGTTCTTATTGCGTATGGAGAATACTATGTCTTCTTTCACTAATGATGCTTTCCCAGGAACAACCATGCCTCATCGTCCCATGATGACTAACACCCCAGCGGATATTGCAACCAACACGGTAGCAGAGAAGGTCCCTCGTGGTTCAGAGGTCGAAATAAGCGGATATGGGACTGTGCAAATATCATAAGAGACATACAATGATGAGCTCCTCAGCTTTTGTAGGAGATACAGATCCGAATGGATCAGATACCCAAGGCTCGCTAGTTGCTAGGGGAGAGAACATGGAGAAGTATGCAAAGTTATTGTTTAATCCAAGTACGGCTCCAGAGCTCATACCGAAAAGATTCAAAATGCCATATGCTCCAAGATGTGATGGAACAACGGATCCACAGGAACACATGGCAGCCTACATGATCGACATCAATGGGAATGACTTGCAGCAGGACAATATCAAATCTACCATGCTCAAAATAATTTGGCCAAATGCTCATAAAGGGAGCTTTAACTTGTTATACACTTTTGCCCGAACACTCTATTAATTCTTTCCCTATGCTTGTAGATGTGCTCGTGAAGGCCGATGTTGGGGTTCAGAAGGTCGAAACCCATATGGAATACATTTCAAAAATAAAATAACGAAAGAGCGAGTTGCTCCGGAGCTTAGTGGAGAGATTCCGACGAGAAAGAATGAAGTTCCCATAATACCGGAGGATCAGACTACAATAGGGTTTACCAATGGTTTAAACCCAAACAGCTCAGACGCTTCATGAAAACTAAAGGAAATTCCCTGCTAAGACTTGGAACAAAGAAAACCACATATATACTTCAAAGATGCGAATTCAAGATGATCTCCAATTCTCGATGCTGATAGAAGTAAGAAGTCATTTCTAAGAGAAAATAAAAGGAAGACCAGAATCGAACCGAAGGAACCCGAGGAGTCGGTTCAAGCCATTTTCTTCCCCTTGGAAGCAAAGATCTAGCTCGAGATTAGAGCCCATCAGAAATAACTGAGGTCTAGCTCGGTGAGATGTAACGGGACCTTCCAGACTACTCTCGAGGGATCCAGGACCCCTAAGATTGTCCTAATATAATTTCATCATAGGCCCCGCAGAGCTGGTAACATCCTTAAAAGACATCAAAGTGGCGAGATTCCCGAGGGAGTACCACTCTAACCCGAATAGAAGGAATAAGACCTTTGGTGTGATTTTCACAACACACATGGGAACTTAAATCGAGACTTCAAGCACCTACGAGCTAAAGTGGCAAAGTTACTCAGGGTCGGGCACTTGAAGGAATTCCTCAGTTACCGGGCCAAACAGAATATAATCAAAAACTGGAACAGTGAGGAACCAAGGAAGCCATCTTCACCAAAGCACATAATCCATATGATTTTTGGTGGGAAAGAGATCAATGGCATCACCTATTCGGCCTCCAAGAAGACTAAGGTCTCTATCTCCTCTAAAAAGATAAATCGAGATGGCTATGAGTATGATCCGATAACTTTCATCAGCCATGACTACAATGGGCTCTCATATCTACTCAACGACAAACTAGTAATCTCTTCTCATATCTTAAAATCTAAAATTAAATGTGTGCTAATTGATCCAGGTAGTTCGTCCTAAATCATCCAACTCCGGGTTCTAGAAGAAATCTAGCTGGTCGATAATATAATTCCGGTCGCAAAGTTGTTGGTCTGGTTCAACATGGTCAGGAAGATATTAATTACCGATTCGTACTGGAGGAATAATCTAAGATACGATGCTTGATGTCATGTCAGACGACATATCTTACAATGTCATCCTTGGCAAGTTCTGAAATTTGCTACCCGGTGAGGGATAAGTGCAAAATGAGGAGGGCAATTGGCGGCCCAAGAACAGAGTTCCTTCGCCATAGTAATTGGCAGGGTAAAAGAGGAACTGATCCCAAATAGCAATTAGCGCCACCAGAGCCATTGACCAACATGGAGGAAGTGACACACTAGCCAAAGGACAACGATTTCAAGGTAGATGATTCAGAACGACCTAGTGTCCGAAGAGCATTCAAGGCTCAAGAGGACACCGACATCGCTAAATCCACAATAGAAGAACTCGAGGAAGTCCCTATCATGCCATCCATCCAGAAAGAAAGGTACATCTGGGTTCGGGCCTCGGTCCGAACTCAGGCTTAAATTTAAAAAGTTTTTAAAAGCTAACATTTATTGCTTTGCCTGGTCCCCCTTAGACATAAGAGGCATTATGTCGGATGTGGTTACTCACAAACTCAGTGCTGATCCGGATCACTCTCTAGTGATATAGAGAAAGAGACCACTTTTATTTTCTCGCAACCAGTTCTTTAAGAAGGAGGTATCTAAAATGCTTAAAATATGCTCAATCTGGGAGGTAAGATACCCGGATTGGTTAGCTAATTTAGTCATAGTTCCTAAAAAGCTTAAAAGGTTTAGGATGTGTGTGGACTTCAAAGATTTGAATAAAGTATGTCCTAAAGACTTATTCACATTGCCCCATATCGATCAAATGATCGACCCAACATCTGGGCACTAGCTACTGATCTTTTAGATGCTTACTCAGGGTACACCCAAATTAGGTTCCGAGGATTGGGAAAAAACTTCATTCATCATAGATTATAGCACTTATTGTTATAATGTCATGCCTTTTGTCCTAAAAAATGTTGGGCCACTTACCAGAGGCTGGTAAATAAAATGTTCGAAAAACAAATAGGTAGAACCATGAAAGTTTATATTAATGATATGCTTGTAAAGTCTATGGAAACACAGGACCACTTGGAACATTTGCAGGAAACCTTCAACATCCTCTGGGAGTATAGAATGAAGTTGAACCCAGAGAAATGCGCTTTAAAGGATAGCTCTGGAAAGTGTCTTGGGTTCCTGGTATCCAACAGAGGGATAAAAGTAAATTAAGATAAAATCAAGGTCATCAAGTAGATACCAGACATACTCGCGAACACGAAGGCTTTACAAAGGTTTACCAAAAGGCTCGCCGCAGAAGGAAAATCCATCTCGAGATCATCCGAGCACTGTGACAAGTTATTCCAAAAGTTAAATAAATATAAGTATTTTGAATGGACGCTGATTCCCACAGGCCCTAAGGGATCTCAAAAGGATTCTTGTCAAACGCACCTCTGAAGGCGAAGCTAAGGACTTGAGAACTGCTGCTTGGGCACCTGGCCGTGTTTGAAGTAGCGGAAAGTACAGTCCTGGTCTAGGAAGAGAAAGGTATGCAATCTCTTGTTTATTATATTGGTAAAATATTATTAGATGCCAAGACTCGGTATCCGCATTTGGAGAAGTTGGACTTAGCGTTTGTGATAACAGCTCGTAAGCTTAGGGCGTATTTTCAGTGTCACCCGATCTGTGTGGTCTAGACATTACCATTAAGGAGTATCCTGTATAAGTCAGAACTCTTGGGTCGATTGGCCAAATGGTCAGTCGAAATAAGTGAGTACAACATCACATATCATTCTCAAATTGCAATTAATTCACAGGTCCTGGCAGACTTTGTAGATGACTTTAGTCCGAGTATGATGCCTGAAATAGTGAAGGAGGTGATTCTTTCCTCCGGGTCCGTGCATGGGATATGGGTCCTCTATACTGACAACGCTTCCAATACAAGAAGGATTGATCTTGTCATAGTCCTAACTACACTATCCGGGGAAATAATCAGGCAAATAATAAAGTATGTTCCTTTTACTAACAATGAGGCCGAGTATAAGGCCATGATTGCAGATCCCAAATTGGTACGGGGACTTGACTCCGAGAATGTGGAATTAAAGAGTGATTCTAGCTTGTAGTCAACCAAGTCCTCGGTATCTACGAAGCTAAAGAAGATAGAATGCGTAGGTATTTGAATAAAGTCTTGGCGCTACTATCTCATTGAAAGAATGAAAGATTACCCAGATCGTACAAAAAGTAAATGTGGAGGCAGATGCTCTGGCTAACCTTGGATCATCAACAGACAGTGCATAATCAGTATCATACTTAAAGGTGGCATGTGGGCCAGGCCCGGTCCTAAGTGGGCTTCGCGGGCTGGGTCCTAAGTGGTCCGGTCCTAAGTGGGCCGGTCCTAGGCGGGCCGATCCTAAGCGGTCCCGGACTTTGCGGGCTTCTCGTTGGAACCGGTCCGGGACCGGGATCATGAACTAGCGGTCCCGTGTTAAGTGGGCCGATCCCGGGCCTAAGCGGGCCCAAACAGTCCTAAGCGGGCCCACAACGGAAACTTTCTATTTTTTAAATTATTTTTATACAAGTTAGAGAAAACAAATGGTAATAAAAATATTTAAGGCAATTCCTAGTAAATTATATTATAGAATTGTCACCTAAA
>AWOL01S0227365.1:0-10971 GCA_000715115.1 Nicotiana otophora | reverse complement strand
TTGCTTCTCATTTCTTTGCATAATATATGCAATACATGGAATATAAAATATTATATCCGTAATGAAAAAAGCTATTATCGAACGATTGAGATGCTAACTTAAGAAATAAATCATCTTAATTAAGGAGAAGATTCCAAGTGAAACTGAAATCCTTTGGTTTCTTTTAAGGAAATAAATGCATTGATTGTATTGAGTGCTAGGAAATATAGTAATTATTTTATTGCCGTGTGTTTAAAATAGTTATTGTTGCTAAAATTCTGGAAAGTTTCTTTAAATTTTGCTATTTATATTTTTTATCTGAGTATTTTACATGCTTAATCCCTTTTAGCAATTATTTCAGTAAATAGAATCATTTCTTGTCTATTTAATAAATAACATTTTTTACATTATTAGTATATTATTAAATGTATGTTCAATATTTAATGAGTTAATGGAATGCAATAGTCAGGAGATCTACTTTTAGTTTATATTAGCCCATAATCATCAATTTGCGTAATGTCATATTAATCCTCTGCATTTTCGGAACTAATCCATATATTAATCGAGTTTCAGATTGTCAATCATTGGCAAATCGTGCAAACCATTGAAGTTTGATTCGTTAAAAATCGAATTAGGCCGTATACTATCACTACCTTGCTCCTTTAATGTTATACATAGAGGAAGCAGTGAATGCCAACTTTTTTCTTTTCAATTCCATGTACAAGCCTTATTTTCTGTCGTCGTATATATTTATTGGCAAAAACTTCTGTTCTACCGAAATATTTAATATCCATCATATCCATGTTTGCATCAACTCCAAGAATCTTTGATATCTCAAAGCGTATGTATTTAAAATCCCAATTCATATTGATCAACACCCTATCAACATTGAAATTCTTAAAATTGTGCTGGATATCCCATTCCCCCTCATGTTGAACAAAAATTGTAATTCTATTATCCATGGCAGAATAAATAAAGCAGATATTTCTGTTGTTTCCTTTCTATTCGTTGCTTCTCATCTCTTTGCATAATTTATGCAATATATGGAATATAAAATATTATATCCGTAATAAAAGAAGCTATTATCGGACGATTGAGACGCTAACTTAGGAAGTAAATCATCTTAATTAAGGAGAGGATTCCTAGTGAAACTGAAATCCTTTGGTTTCTTTTAAGCAAATAAATGCATTTAGTGTGTGTTTATTGCATTGAGTGCTAGGAAATATAGTAATTATTTTATTGTCGTGTGTTTAAAATAGTTATTGTTGCTAAATTTATGGAAATATTATTTAAATTTTGCTATTTATATTTTTCATCTGAGTATTTTACATGCCTAATCCTTTTTAACAATTATTTCAGTAAATAGAATCATTTCATGTCTATTTGGTAAATAATATATTGTTTTACATTTTTAGCATATTACTAAATTTATGTTCAGCATTTAATGAGTTAATGGAATGCAATAGTCAGGGGATCTACTTTTAGTTTACATTAGACCATACTCATTGATATGCATAACATAATTTTAATCCTCTCCATTTTCGGAACCAATCAATATATTGATCGATTTTCAGATTGACAATCATTGGCAAATCTAGCGAAACATTAAAGTTTGATTCGTTAAAAATCGAATCGACCATATACTATCACTACCTTTCTCCTTTAATGTTATACACAGAGGAATTAGTGAATGTCAGCTTTTTGCTTTTCAATTTCATGTACAAGCCTAAATTTCGGTCATCGTATATATTTATTGGCGAAATATTCTCTTGTACCAAAATATTTAATATCCATCATATCCTTTTGCATCAATTCCAAGAATCTTTGATATCTCAAAGCGAATGGATTTAAAATCCCAATCTATATTGATCAACACCCTATCAACATTGAGATTCTTAAAATTGTGCTGCATATCCCATTCCCTCTCTTGTTGAACAAAAATTGTTATTCTATTATCCATGGCAGAATAAATAAAGCAGATATTTCTGTTGTTTCCTTTCTATTCGTTGCTTCTCATCTCTTTGCATAATTTATGCAATATATGAAATATAAAATATTATATCCGTAATGAAAGAAGCTATTATTGCACGATTGGGACGCTAACTTAGGAAGTAATCATCTTAATTAAGGAGAAGATTCCCAGTGAAACTCAAATCCTTTGGTTTCTTTTAAGGAAATAAATGCATTTAGTGTGTGTTTATTGCATTGAGTGCTAGGAAATATAGTAATTATTTTATTGCCGTGTGTTTAAAATAGTTATTGTTGCTAAATTTATGGAAATATTCTTTAAATTTTGCTATTTATATTTTTCATCTGAGTATTTTACATGCCTAATTCTTTAATGCAATTATTTCAGTAAATAGAATCATTTCATGTCTATTTGATAAATAATATATTTTTTACATTTTTAGCATATTACTAAAATTATGTTCAGCATTTAATGAGTTAATGGAATGCAATAGTCAGGGGATCTACTTTATTTTACATTAGACCATACTCATCGATATGTATAACATCATATTAATCCTCTCCATTTTCGAAACCAATCAATATATTGATCGATTTTCAGATTGTCAATTATTGGCAAATCCTGCGAAACATTGAAGTTTAATTCGTTAAAAATCGAATTCGACCATATACTATCACTATCTTTCTCCTTTAATGTTATACACAGAGGAATTAGTGAATGTCAGCTTTTTTCTTTCACTTTCATATACAAGCCTAAATTTCCGTCGTCGTATATTTTTATTGGCGAAATATTCTCTTCTACCAAAATATTTAATATCCATCATATCCATGTTTGCATCAACTCCAAGAATCTTTGATATGTCAAAGCGAATGGATTTAAAATCCCAATCCATATTGATCAACACCCTATCAATATTGAGATTCTTAAAATTGTGCTGCATATCCCATTCCCCCTCTAGTTGAACAAAAATTGTTATTCTATTATCCATGACAAAATAAATAAAGCAGATATTTCTGTTGTTTTCTTTCTATTCGTTGCTTCTCATCTCTTTGCATAATATATGCAATATATGGAATATAAAATATTATATCCGTAATGGAAGAAGCTACTATCGGACGATTGGGACGCTAACTTAGGAAGTAAATCATCTTAATTAAGGAGAAGATTCCCAGTGAAACTGAAATCTTTTGTTTTCTTTTAAGAAACTAAATGCATTGAATTTGTATTTATTGCATTGAGTGCGTGTTTATTACATTGAGTGCTAGGAAATATAGTAATTATTTTATTGCCGTCTGTATAAAATAGTTATTGTTGCTAAATTTATGGAAATTTTCTTTACATTTTGCTATTTATATTTTTCATCTAAGTATTTTACATGTCTAATCCTTTTTTAGCAATTATTTCAGTAAATAGAGTCATTTCTTGTCTATTTGATAAATAATATTTTTTTTACATTATTAATATATTACTAAAATTATGTTCAACATTTAATGAGTTAATGGAATGCAATAGTCATGGGATATACTTTTAACTTACATTAGACCATATTGATCGATATGCATAACATTATACTAATCCTCTCCATTTTCGGAACTAATCAATATATTGATCTATTTTCAGATTCTCAATCATTGCCAAATCCCGCGAAACATTGAAGTTTGATTCGTTAAAAATCGAATTCGACCATATATTATCACTACCTTGCTCCTTTAATGTTATACACAGAGGAATCAGTGACTGTCAACTTTTTTATTTTCAATTTCATGAACAAGCCTAAATTTCTGTCGTTGTATAATTTTATTGGCGATAAATTTTGTTCTACCGAAATATTTAATATCGATCATATCCATGTTTGTATCAACTCCAAGAATCTTTGATATCTCAAAACGAATAGCTTTAAAATCCCAATTAATATTGATCAACACCCTATCAACATTGAGATTCTTAAAATTGTGCTGCATATCCCATTCCCCCTCATGTTGAACAAAAATTGTGATTCTATTATCCATGGCAGAATAAATAAAACAGATATTTCTGTTGTTTCCTTTCTATTCGTTGCTTCTCATCTCTTTGCATAATATGTAATATATAGAATATAAAATATTATATCCGTAATGGAAGAAGCTATTATCGGACGATTCGGACGCTAACTTAGGAAGTAATTCGTCTTAATTAAGGAGAAGATTACCAGTGAAACTGAAATCCTTTGGTTTCTTTTAAAGAAATAAATGCATTGAGTGCGTGTTTATTGCATTGAGTGCTAGGAAATGTAGTAATTATTTAATTTTCGTGTGTTTAAAATAGTTGTTGTTGCTAAATTTCTGAAATATTTCTTTAAATTTTGTTATTTATATTTTTTATCTAAGTATTTTACATGCCTAATCCTTTTTAGCAACTCTTTCGGTAAACAAAATCATTTCTTGTCTATTTGATAAACAATATTTTTTTTACATTAGTAGCATATTACTAAAATTATGTTCAGCATTTAATGAGTTAATGGAATGCAATAGTCAGGTGATCTACTTTTGTAACGACCCGACCGGTCGTTTAGAGTATTTGCACTTCGCTCTGTTGTTTGAGGGCATGAGTAGCTCCGTATGATGTATTATGACTTATGTGGACCGTCAATGTTGATTTTCAGATTATTCGGAAGTGATTTGGAAGAATGATTCTCAGCTAAAAGCTTTAAATTTGAAAGGATTGACCAAGTTTGACTTATTAACATTTGACCTCGGATTGAGATTTTGATGGTTCCGTTAACTCTATTGGGAGATTTTGGACTTAGGAGCGCGTCCGGATTGTTATTTGGAGGTCCGTGGTTGAATTTGGCTCGCAATGGCAAAAGTTGAAATTTTGGAAAGTTTGACCGGGAGTGTAACGACCCAGCCAGTCGTTTTGAATATTATAATCCCATTTCCCTATTTACTGCTCAATTTATGTCTTGCAATTGATTTATAATTTATCGGGTTAGTTGGTTCGGGGCTGGAAGGAACTCAGAGTGAAATGAGATATTTAGTCTCGTAATTGAAAAATATATTAAGTTAGAAAAGTGGACCGGATATGAATCTATATGTAAACGACCTCGGATTTAAATTTTGATGATACCAATAGCTACGTATGGTAATTTTAGGCTTAGGAGCGTGTCCGGAATATTATTTGAAAGTCCGTAGAGGAATTAAGCTTGAAATGACGAAAGTTTAATTTTTGAGAAGTTTGACCGGGGGGATGACTTTTTGATATCGGGGTCGGAATCCGATTCTGAAAATTAGAATACCCCTGTTGTTTCATTTATGACTTGTGTGCAAAATTTAAGGTCAATCAGACGTGATTTGATAGGTTCCGGAGTCGTTTGTAGAAATTAGAAATTTTAAAGTTTATTAGGCTTAAATTGGGGTGTAATTCATGGTTTTAGCATTATTTGAGGTGATTTGAGGATTCGACTAAATCCGTATGATATTTTAGGACTTGTTGATATATTTGGTCGAGGTCCCGAGGAGCTCGGGTGAGTTTCGGATGGTTAACGGATTGGATTTTGGACTTGAAACTCTACTGGAATTTTTCTGATGCACCATCTGCTTTCCTTCATCGCGTTCACGAAGAGGAACTGAGAGGCTGGCAATATTTGCTCTTCGCGTTCGCGAAGAGAAGCATGCGTTCGCGAAGGGTGGACTGGGTGTGCATCACAAATGCGAGAGGTGTTACGCGTTCGCGAAGAAGAGAGGAAGCACTTGAGGACCCCATGCAATTGGTCTACGCGTTTGCGTAGGGGATGTCGCGTTCGTGTAGTGAGGGGGAACAAAGCATCGCGTTTGTGATTGAGGAATTTGGACGGGAGATATTTTGTGCTTCGCGAACGCGAGGCACTGACCGCGTTCGCGAAGAGGAAAAGCCTGGGTAGTGACTTTAAGTTTTAAAAATGGGACATCGTCCCATTTTCAGTTTTTGATGATTTGGAGCTCGGATTTGAGGCGATTTTGGGTGATTTTCAGAGAAAACAACGGGGTAAGTGTTCTTAACTCAATATTGGTTAAATTACGCAAATCCATGATTGTTTTTATCTTTTAATTGGTGAATTGAGTTGGAAAAATTTGAAAACCCTCTTGGTTTAAATTGAAGATTTGAGGGACCAACCGACGTCGGACTTTGATGAATTTGGTATGGTTAGACTCGTGAGTGAATGAGCTTTCTAGTTTTGTAAATTTTGTCGAATTGTGATACGTGGGCCCGGGGGCCAGGTGTGAGCCAATTTCGGGTTTTGGTCTAATTTGATAGTTTTTCTTGTGAAATTCATTCCATTAGCGTATATTGATAATATTGTACTGATTGTGAATAGATTAGGAGCTTTTGGAGACCGATTCCACAGAGGAGGGCATCCCGGAATAGGATTTTACGCTGTTAAGGTAAGTAACACTTTTAACTCTGGCTTTGAGGGTATAAACCCGGAGATTTGATATCACGTGATAGTTTGGAAGTAATACCCATGCTAAGAGACGAGCGTGTGGGTGTGCACCGCGAGTAATTGAGACTTGGTCCGTCCCGTGAGGCTGTGAGGCCTAATGGCTATTATCTGTGGTTATGTGTTTATTTGCTGTTGAACTTGTTTGCCTTCATGTTAGAGATCATACTTAGGCTTTATTCATGATCACAATATGTGTACTCAGTCATAGAAATTATTGCACATGTTTACCTCAGTCTCTATTATTTGCTAATATGCGGTAATACTTGATGTGGGTTGTGTTCCCTTATTTGTTGGTGATGATGAGGCTAGTGAGGTACATGATTGAGTGAGGCCGAGGGCCTGGTTGTGAGGATACTGATACCATAGCACGTGAGTTGTCCGCGTAGCCTGTGAGTTGACCGTGCGGATCTAGGTATTGATATGATGACACGTGAGTTGTCCGTGCTTAGCGCTTGGGCTTTGGGAGCCCCTCCGGAGTCTGTACACACCACTAGTGAGCGCAGAGTGTTGAGTTTTTTTAGTATTGAGTGCTGAGTGTGAGTGATGAGTGATGGAGTGACACTGTTGTGAGGTTGTATTTATTTCTGTTGTTGCTGCATTTATCTGTTAAACTTCCTTGTGGCATTTACTAAGTTATGGAATTACCTGTTTCTTTCTGTTTATTTTTAAATTGTGAAAAATAAATAATTGGACTGTTTTACTTAGCTCGTCACTATTGCTCAGTTCCTTAGTTATTTCTGTTACTTCCTGAGGTGGTTGTACTCATGCTACACCCTGCACTTAATGTGCAGATTCAAGTGAGTTAGAGCGCGGCGATTGTTGAGTTCAGGCCGGCTATCTATGGAGATTACAAGGTAGTTGCTAGTGTCCANTGTTGAAATATTTTATTAAATTCTTATAATCGGTTTAGTAGTAATATTTTGGGAAGTAGGCTTTTCTTGTAATACGATAGGTGCCATCACGACCATGGTTAGATTTTGGGTTGTGACAGGGAGTGGACATTTTTATATTGTGGCCGGATTCCAATTCCAAAAGTTGGAGTGGGTCCGTAATGTCGAATGTGATTTGTGTGCAAATTTTGAGGTTAATCGGACGTGATTTGATAGGTTTCGGCATCAGTTGTGAAAGTTGAAGTTTCAAAGTTTAATGATTTTGAATTGAGGTGTAATTCGTCGTTTCGATATTGTTATGTGTGTTTTGAGGCCTCGAGTAGGTCCGTGTTATGTTATGGGACTTGTTGGTATGTTTGGACGGGGTATTGAGGGGCTCGGGCATGGATCGGATTGATTTCGAATCATTTTTCTTCATTGTTGGTACTGTTGTGTTCTGCTGTTTTCTAGTATCTTGGTTCTTCATCGCGTTTGCGTGGAAAGTGTAGCGAACGCGTAGTGCATTTGGATGGCAGCAGCAAATTGTTCTTCGTGATCGCGAAGTATGTCTCGCGTTCGCGTATAGTTGGGGCAAGTCCTCTTCGCGTTCACATATGGAGCATCGTTTGGCTTGCTCGGCATTGGTATTATCTTGTTCGAGGTAAGTAACGCTTCTAAACATAGTGATGAGGGTATAGAACCCCGCATTACGTGTTATGTGATTGATATTGAGGTACCGCTTATGCTAGGTGACGGGTGTGTGGGCATGCACCCTGTGAATTGGGACTATGTTGTTCCCATGGCACTGTATAGTTTCTTGATATTTGTATTTCACCATGTGATAAAGTAACTGAGCCGTCAATCATGCTAGATATCATGTTGAGGCTTTATGCTGATATTGTGTGTACCCATAGTGGTCGTTTCTTGCTGCCATCTCACTGATTTTCATTGATATTTTGTACTCAGTCATATTCATGCATTCATATCATATCTCAGTCTCAGTTATTATTTATTGATACATCATATCATTGTTCTCGGGCTAGTTTCATGACATTGTGAGCCCATGAGTGAGACTAGAGAGGTTGATAATTGAGTGAGGTTGAGAGCCTGATTATGAGTGATAGTATTTGGATCGGGTTGCACGTCGTGGCAATATTTGGATCGGGATGCACGCCGCATCAGTATTTGGATCGGGCTGCATGCCACAACAGTATTGGATCGGGTTGCGTGCCGCAGCAATATAGCGCTTGGGCTGAAGGAGCCCCTCCGGAGTCTATACACCGCCAGTGAGCGCAATCGACTTTATATATATGTGGATCGGGCTGCAGGCCGCAGGAGTTATTATACAACACTGAGTGATTTAGTGTGCTGAGTATTAAGCCTAGTGAGAGAGGATGCGAGGCAGTGAGATTGAGTACTCTGAGAGTGTGAGTACATGATTCATCTCTGAGATACATGGCATTTACATGCACACATGACATACAGGCATAGAGATGCATTTTTCCTCATGCTATATAGTATCACGTCATTCATGACTTATTATACACATTGATATGTGGGTACATAGAGGTATTTTATACTTGTTATTTGGAAAGAAAATGAAATATTTTATTTATTGTGGAAAGGATATTTGGAAAATTACAGTTTTCAAACTTACTCATACTTCTGGCATTTTCGGTAAGAGATCTGGGATTTTCTTTCACTGAGATATTGAAAAGCTCGACCAGTTTCTAGAACTGTGAACGAGCTGAGTACTTTTTACTTTTGGGATATCTTTTTTATACTTGCATTTATGTTGTTATGAACTGTTGTGGAATATTGGTATTGGACCCGACCCGGTGTCAGCTCGTCACTACTTTCAACCTAAGGTTCGGTCTGTTATTTACTCAGTACATGGGGTCGGTTGTACTGATACTACACTTCTGCACATTACGTGCAGATGTTGGTTGTTGTTGTTGCTGTGTTAGATGGTTGCGGGACTTGAAAATATACCTGCGTCACTGTGGTAGCTGCCTCCTTTGTTCGGGGTAATCTTAGATTATAAAACTCGGTTATGTACTTTTCAACAGACTATGTATTTATTTCATTATTTCTTTGTAAATTCTAATCTTAGAAGCTCATGATTTGTACTACCAGTTCTTGGGGGAATGCATAATATTCAAATATTTCTTTATTTAATCGCTTTATTAATTGTTAATGGAATTGGTTAGGGGTTAATTGGCTTACCTAGCGGGTTGGGTTAGGTGCCATCACGACTAGTGGATTTGGGGTCATGATAGATTGGTATCAGAGCTCTAGGTTCATAGGTTCTACAAGTCACAAGCAAGTGTCTAGTAGGATATACTTCCTATCTTCGTGAGGCTACAGGACATTTAGGATATACTTCCCATCTTTCTTTCCTTATCGTGCGGCATTGATTCATCTTGAAGCATAACTCTTTGAATTCCTTCCACACATTCATGTGCGCACATGAGCGCTCAGTACCAGCTGTGCATCGACGGCTTGTGATTCCATGGAAGAGGTGTGAGATGTGATTTCGGTATGCTGATGATGGGCCAATTTGAAGGACTTGAGGCCGGGTTTTGACTGTATCTTGAGCACAGAGATGTTGATTGTATGAGCACGTGCTTTTGGATTTATATGTCTGGTAGTGTCCCTATTAGTGGAATTGGTGTCTAAATGGCTACATGATGAGTATGATGTGACTGCGAGATGTGTTTATATGATTTGAATGTGACGAGAAGGGTTTGCTTGAGGTGTAGAAAGAACTATTTGGTGCTTGATTTCCATTTTGATTTGACGTATAGTATCGAGTTATGGGTGTGTTGAAGGATCCTTTTTATGTCGTGATGTGAGTTCAGACTCAGGAAGATTAAGGGGTTGTGTAATAGTTATGATTGTAGAAGGGTATAGAAGGATGTCAATTTGAGGCTAAGCAGGTGGGCTATCTCCTGCGGGATGTCCTGAGGTTGTGCGATCCCTATGTTGTTTTGTAGAGAGTTCTCTTTTACCAGTGAATTATATATAGTGTAATTTGAGTTTGGATCGCTTGTGGAAGTTGGCTTGACTGTTACGAGGATGAATGCAAGATTTGCAGACGATTTGAGGTATTATATGATTTGTGTTACATGAACTTATGAAGAATTAGTTGAAGTTCAGTGCGCGATTTTAGCAGCAACAGAGCATGAGCATTGTGAGTTATTGTGTGCTTTGATCTATGGCTTGGAGCCGAGTGGGGAGTCTGCTATGGGTAAGTTGATCGCACGGCTGTGTGCTGTATTGGTTTCAATTTGAGGTATACTGGCGAATCCGTTATGACTGGCAGAGGTTGAGTTCGAGGAGGACTCGAGTAAAGGAATTTCTGGTCACAGGTTGTATTACACTATATGGGTATATGGGAATCATAAAATAATTGAGTGGCTATTCGCGAAGGATGTAGTGTACATGGAGTAGGAATTTGCTCGGTTGCTTAGGGGTGTGAGTTACTCCCTTGGGTGTTGGTGTGCTAATGGGACACATGTCATTCGGTCTGTTTGGTCGGTTTAATCGAGATTTGAGGAGAGTGGATGACTCTCGAGAATGGTTCTAATGGATTCAAGATTTATATGTAAAAATTGGGAATCTTCAGGATATGTAATTTGCTAGAAACTGAGATTTATATGGAAGGGTGTCAATAGTTGTGGCATTTCTATATC
>AWOL01S0227308.1:0-12569 GCA_000715115.1 Nicotiana otophora | reverse complement strand
TTAATAACCAATTAAAACCCAGACGAAACTTAATTATCTTGATCTGGATATGTGATGACCCGGTCGGTCGTTTTGAGTATTATAACCCCATTTTCCTATTTACTGCTCAAGTTATGCTTTACAGTTGTTTTATGACTTACCGGGTTAGTTGGTTCGGTTCGGAAGGATTTCAGAGTGAAATGAGACACTTAGTCTCAAAATTGAAAACTTAAGTTGGAAAGGTTGACAAGATATTGACTTATGTGTAAACGACCTCGGATTCAAATTTTGATGATTCCAATAGCTCTATATGGTGATTTTGGACTTAGGAGTGTGTCCGAAAAATTATTTGAAAGTCCATAGTGGAATTAGGCTTGAAGTGGCGAAAGTCAAATTTTTGGGAAGTTTGACCAGGGGTTGACTTTTTGATATCGGGGTCGAAATCCGATTCTAAAAATTTTAATAGGTCCGTTATGTTATTTTTGACTTGTGTGTAAAATTTGAGGTCAATCGGACTTGATTTGATAGGTTCTGGTATCGTTTGTGGAAACTTGAAATTTTAAAGTTTATTAGTCTTGAATTGGGGTATGATTCGTGGTTTTAGCGTTGTTTGAGGTGATTTGAGGGTTCGACTAAGTTCGTATGGTGTTTTAGGACTTGTTGGTATATTTGGTTGAGGTCCCAAGGGCCTCGGGTGAGTTTCGGATGTTTAACGGATCGAATTCGGACTTGGAAGAAAATCTGAAAGTTTCTGCCATCTGATGTAATCGCACCTGCGGAATTTCCATCGCATCTGCGAGCTCGCAGAAGTGAGCCTTCCATCGCAGATGCGTCTAGGAGTGGCTGGGGCTTCGATCGCAGAAGCGGCAGGTAGCCGCAGAAGCGGCCTCGCACCTGCGGGCGTTTGATTGCAGAAGCGCAAGGGCACTTGGTGAGGTAGCTTCGCAGAAACGGGCAGTTCCTCACAGAAGCATGTCCGCAGATGCGCACAAAATCCCGCAGAAGCGGAAACCCCTGGACAGTACAAAAACAGAGGGATTCTGAGCTTTTGCCATTTTTGGGCATTTCAAGCTCGGGCTGGCCGATTTTGAGCGAGGTTTTCACGGAAAATCTTGAGGTAAGTCATTTGTGATCATTTCTACTCCATAATATAGAATTGTCATCGAATAATCCGACTAGATTACATGTTTTTGAGGTGTAAAGCGGNACGGAAAATCTTGAGGTAAGTCACTTGTGATCATTTCTACTCCATAATATAGAATTGTCATCGAATAATCCGACTAGATTACATGTTTTTGAGGTGTAAAGCGGGGATTTGAACTTAGGGATTTGAAAATAAGATTTGAAGATTTAGAGGTCGAGTTGAGGTCAGATTTTGGTAAAATTGATATGGTTAGACTCGTGGTTGAATGGGCTTTCGGATTTTATAACTTTTGTCGGGTTACGAGACGTGGGGCCCACATGCAATTTTTGAGCTAAATTTCGGATTTTTATGGAAAATTAATATTTTCTTATGAAATTAATTCCAATAAATTTTATTGACCGAATCGAATTATTTGTGGCTAGATTCGAGGCGTTTGAAGGCCAATTCAAGAGGCAAAGACATTGCAGAATAAAGAATTACACGGTTTGAGGTTAGTAACAGTTCTAAATTTGGTCCTAAGGGTATGAACCCCAGATTATGTGTTATGTGATTGGTTTTGAGGTGACGCACATGCTAGGTGACGGGCGTGTGGGCGTGCACTGTAGGAATTCTGACTTGGTCAAATTCCATGGAACTGTATAGTTGAATAATCTGTTGATATCCGTACATGTTTTCCGTATTAGAGAAATTGATCTATGAATCATGTTTAAATCATATGTTTACATTGTTGGGACCCACAGAGGTCGTGTACTTGTGGAATTATTTGCTAAATTGTTGTTTGGCACTCAGTCATAGTTCTATTTGCACATTATTACCTCGGTCTCTCTTATTCATTATTGATGCATCATATCATTGTTGTTGGGCTGCTTATCATGATTTTTGAGAGCCTAAGAGACCGGAGAGGTTGATGACTGAGTGAGGCTGAGGGCCTAATTGTGAGGATATTTATGGGATCGCGTTGCACGCCGCAACATATTTCATTGTTATATGCCATGATTGGCTTGATATATCGCTTGGGTTGAAGGAGCCCCTCCAGAGTCTGTACACACCCCCAGTGAGCGCAGGTACCTACTGAGTGCGAGTGCTGAGTGATTGGGAGGAATGAGTGACTATGAGGAAACAGTGACTGTGAGGCTAGAGTGAATGGGAGGACTGAGTGACTGTTACTCTGAGAGGATGCATTTATTTCATTATTGCTGCAATTCAGCTGTCATATATCACTGTTTTGGAAAATTTCTAAAAGACATCCTCTTCTATTTCATTCGAAGTTGTTATAAAATTACTGTGGAGTTTTAAATGTTGAACTTGAAAGCATACCTACCTTTTTAAATTGGAAAGTATTGTATTTGGACTTAGCTGAGAAGCTCGTCACTACATTCAGTTCCTTATTTATTATTGTTACTTACTGAGTTGGTTGTACTTATAATACACCCTGCACTTTGTGTGCATATGCAGGTGATCCCAGACACAGAGGGTGTTGATTCTCTCACACAGTCGATTTTTCGGAGATTTAGAGGTAGCTGTCATGTTTCACAGACCTTGTCTCTCCTTCCTTATCTTCATATTTATTGTATTTGGTCTCAGATTATTATATACCATATTTTCCAGACTTGTAATGTATTGATGCTCATGTACTTAGTGACACCAGGTTTTGGGAGTATTTGTATCAATATTTGTGAGATTTTTGGATTGTGTTTAAATATTATATTTTCAAACTTAGAAGAAATTGTGGTTTATTGAGGTTGTTGGCTTTCCTAGTATTGAGATAGGCGCCATCACGAGTGCTGGGTGATTGGGAGGAATGAGTGACTGTGAGGAATGAGTGATTGTGAGGAAAGAGTGACTGTAAGGCTGGAGTGAATGTGAGGACTGAGTGACTGTTACTCTGAGAGGATGCATTGATTTCATTATTGCTGCATTTCAGCTGTCATATATCACTGTTTTGGAAAATTTCTAAAAGACATCCTCTTCTGTTTCATTCGAAGTTGTTATAAAATTACTGTGGAGTTTGAAATGTTGAACTTGAAAGCATGCCTACCTTTTTATGTTGGAAAGTACTGTATTTGGACTTAGCTGAGAAGCTCGTCACTACTTTCAGTTCCTTATTTACTATTGTTACTTACTAAGTTAGTTGTACTCATATTACACCCTGCATTTCGTGTGCAGATCCAGGTGATTCCGGACACAGAGGGTGTTAATTCTCTCACACAGTAGATTTTCCGGAGATTCAGAGGTAGCTGCCATGTTTTGTATTTGGTCTCAGATTATTATAGACCGTATTTTCCAGACTTGTCATATATAGATGCTCATGTACTCAGTGACACCAGGTTTTGGGAGTGTTTGTATCGGTATTTGCAAGATTTTTGGATTGTGTTTAAATATTATATTTTCAAACTTAGAAGAAATTGTGGTTTATTGAGGTTGTTGGCTTTTCTAGTATTGAGATAGGCGCCATCAAGACAGATTAGGATTTTGGGTCGTGATAGGATATTATAGACTTCTCTCTTTTCTTTCCATATTAGTTTTTATTTTTTTGATATTCAACATACTATAGCCAAAGGAACAAACAAAAACATGTCTTTGTCATTAACAAGTGAGTAGCTAAGAAATCAAATCTTCCCAGTATTTATATAACTAGTCTCTCGGCACGTGTGTTGCACGTGTATGTCGAGTTATGTAATATATTTTGTATGTGTATACGGTTAAAACCAAGCCCGACCAATATTTCTATCTGACCGGGATCAGGGAGCTGCATCGAAGGTCGGCCCCGTAATGGATAAGACCAAGGTACGAGGACAAAGTACCGAGTTCATAATTTGAGGTACCTGTCGAGATCGAGGCCAGCAGTGATCGAGACCGAATAATACATGCATCGAGCAAGATCGAAGATAACATAATAACGAAAAGGCAAAATATCCGCGACTGGTCGAAGATCATGGTGGAAATCTAGGAACGGATCAAATTAGGAATGGTTAATTAGCTAATCATGGGATTTCCTTCTGTAACTAGAGTTAAACCATAAGTAGAATTCCTCTACTATATAAAGGGGAGTATTAACCATTTGTAAGGACACATTGTTCACAGACATCAAAGCTATATAATTCTCTTTTTCGTTTATACTATTGTCCATCATTTTGTTATATTTTGATTCTTCTTACATTAACCAGTTCGAGGGTATCCAAACTCGAGGGCTGAGTTCCATTCTAATACTGGTTTGCTTTACTTTATAGTTTATTTCTATTATTAATCTTCATATTTATCAATTGGTGTTAAGTGAAATCACGTTTCCTTAGAACCACATTATAAGTTTAATTGTTATCCAATTTTAAGGGTAAACAGTTTGGCGCTCATTGTGGGACCGAGGATAATAGTGATTGCTTAATACTGATTCCGATAACGCACACTACTTTACACTTGTTCTCGTAAGGATCTTTGTTTTCAGGATAAATATGTCAAACTCACAAGCAGCGCCTACACACGGTGACAACAGCCTCGGATTTCACGGGGAAAATGACAATATAGCCGCCCCAGGGATCGAGGTGCCTCAAGCTGACCTCGAGGGAGCACCAATTTCAAATCTCATCGATGTCAGTTCACATGTCGCCCTAAATGCAAATTTGGGCGTTGATCCTGAAGGTAGCATACGCAGGGAAGTTCAATCAGGTGGTCGAGGTACGCAGGGCGGAGAAGATGGTGGAGTTAGCCTCCAACTAATATTCGAAATGTTACAGGCTCAACAAGCCACTATAGCGCAACTACAAAATCAGCATCGAACACCGAGTAGGATCGAACCAGAAGTCATCCATAGGACCGAGCATGTGTCGGAAAGGTCGAACGCCAATGAATTGGGGACTGACCCTGCCATTATGAAAATGCTCGAAGAGCTCACTAAGCGGATTGAATCGGGAGAAAAGAAAATCGAGGCAAATGACAAGAAAATAAAGACATACATCTCCCAGGTTGACCAAATACCGGGGGCACTGCCGATTTTATAAGATATGGATTCAAAGAAATTCATACAGAAGCCTTTCCCTCCAAGTGCGGCTCCAAAACCATTCCAAAAAAATTCTGAATGCTAGAAATTCCTAAATATAATGGGACCACAGACCCTAATGAGCATGTCACTTCTTATACATGCACAATAAAAGGGAATGACTTGGAAGACGATGAGATTGAATCTGTTTTGCTGAAGAAATTTAGCGAAACCTCATCGAAAGGAGCAATGATATAGTACCATAATTTTCCGCCTAATTCTATTGATTCCTTTGCCATAATTCCAGACTCCTTCGTAAAGGCACATACCGGAGCAATAAAGGTTGCAACTAGGAAGTCGGGGAATCCAGCGTCAGGTTTCGATATGCAACAAAAGAGTCAAATCACGAGGCTATGAATACAACCGTTGAATTGCTAGATGAGAAAGGGGAAGCTGCCCTCGTTCGAATGGCCGCACAGAAACAACGGATCGAAAGGTACTATAATCGAAGAGCCAATCTTCGACACTTTAAAATCGGGGACTTGGTTCTAAGGAAGGTATCCCTCAATACTCGAGACTCAAACGAAGGAAAACTTGGCTCGAATTGGGAGGGACCATATCAGGTCCTCGATATCATCGGAAAGGGATCCTACAAACTTGGCACGATGAACGGCAAACAATTACCAAACAATTGGAACATATCACTCCTCAAACGATATTACTGTTAAGGTACGACCTTCTCCACTTTTGTTTATATTTTATACTAACCATTTGCAGGTGTTTAATTGAAGACATCAAAGGATTCTTCAAACACAAAGTCCTTAGGTCTGAAATCATGCATTGCACTCTTTTTCCCTTAGACCGGGTTTTGTCCCAAATGAGTTTTTCCGGCTAGGTTTTTAACGAGGCAACCATTATTCATGCTAAACTTAGAGCAATTCAACAGTATCCGAGGCTCCTTTATAATCAACCTCGAATATTTGGGGGCATCACCCTCGGATAGCTACAAGGAAAATACTTCGTACCGAAAAGGTCTCTATAGGTAAATTTTGTGAGGGTCAAATGGTCGAACGAACCATGCCCATGTACATTACTCGAGCCCTAATGGAAAATATGTACGCATGTTAATCCATTGAAAAAAGTATTTTTCCTTGCCAGATGTTGCATGCCTTAGAGAAATGTTTACTTTATAATGTTGTGGTTGTGATCTATTGTGGAAACTAGCTTAAGGGCCGGTCACAACTAAAGTTCGAACACTTGAACCCGTACTTGGGGACTGCCATCCAAAAAATCGACATGATCGAATTTCTAAAACCTCGAGATCGTAAGACCTTAAAAAGGCAACCCTCGATTTTATAGGACACGGCCACCCCACTCGAAGACTGATACTTTGAACAAGTTCAAAGTATAACAGGGGAACAAGACCAAAAGTTGAATCCCAAGCTAAAGGCTACGGCCAAATTAACACGGTTCGGAGACGTCCGATTTCTGTTATAAAACAGGCCTTCGAATATTTTTATAAAATGGTTAAAAGGGCTACCCTCGGCTGAATTACTAAGGGTCTCGACAATATCGACCCTCAAAAACCCTAATTGGTATAAAGTCGTTCGAACTCTCGAACAAATTCTTTATTTTATGCTAAGGCATTACGAAATAAAGGGTCTCGATAATATCGACCCTTGCAAACCCTAAATGGGTACGGAATCATTCAAACTCTCGAGCAAATCCCTTATTTAATGTTAAGGTATAACAGATTTTATATGATTCAACAATAAACCTTTCAAGCCGAAAAGGGGGAGAAGCCATTATTTTTACTATGGTCGTATCGGCCTAATTCAAGAGCCTAAAGGGCCATTTTATTTTTGAGTTCGAGAAATCATCCTCACTTAATTAAAACTTAAAGGTCACCCTACTCCGAGTTCGAGCAAGTACACACTCGATTAAGACTACACTAGTCCGACTTCGGTCTAGTTGCCTAAAGTCCCAAACTTATGAGAAAAATCTCCATAAGGCATGAAGACATGAATGAAATAGAATTTTCACGAGGCAGAAAATAAAATAAAGACAAGTCAAGAAGAAAAAAGATCTTTTATATATATATATACGAAGATATTTACAAGGACCGACCAGTGTCCCGCACAAAAAATCAAAAAAGGTAAAGCCCAAGATTCCTAATTTTACTCAAGGACAGCTTCTTCTCCATCGAGGTCCTCCCCATTCTCGGACCCGCTCTTGCTTCCATCATCATCATCGGAAGAGGCCAGCGCTCCAGCATTGGTGTCATGCTCTCTAACCTTTATTATCTCATCAGTAATATCGAAACCTCAAGAGTGGATCTCCTCGAGGGTTTCCCTCCGAGATTGGCATTTGCCAAGTTTAGCAATCCAATGTGCTCGAGTTTAAGCAGTCTCGGCTGCCTCTCTCACTTGGACTTGAGCGGCTTCAGCATCGGCCCGGTAGACAGCCACAATCACCTCTGCCTCGGCCTTTGCCTTTTCGGCATCAGATTTGGCATTTCCAAGTTCGGAAGCCAACCGAGCCTCAAGCTCCTCTATTTTCTTTGCATGAGCTGAGCTCTTCTTCTTCATGCCTCGAAGCGGACTTTCGACTGACGACAATTAGGCTTGAGCAGCCTCTTTTTCAGCAGCAAAGCGGTCCATACTTTCTTTCCACCCCAAGGTCTCCGCCTTCATCATGTCGACCTTCTCGCGGAATTGCTCGATCCTCTCGACCTTCTACTGCAGCTGTGAGATTGAAATGTTAGCCACCGTTCCCAAATCGAGCCTATGAGCTTTTAAGATATTCATTACCTGCTCGATCAGGTCAATATGATCTTTGTGAGCCGTGGACAACTCGGCTCGGAGGTCCTTGATCTTTTCTTCTTTTTTCCCACCGAGAAGGTTGAGGGCATTCCTCTCCTCAGTAAGCCTTTGAATGTTAGCCTCGTACCGACTCAGCTCAGCTCAAGACCGAGAAAATGCTTCCCCATGAAGCGTTGAGGCCTACGTAGAAAGAAGAAAAGAAGTTAGACAGGAAGAGAAAAATGAACACAAGGTTAATACCAATAAAGGGAGTTAAGGCTTACCCGATTCAGAGCTTGCTGTGCTTCATTGAAAAGGATCGATACCTCGCCCGAGTCCTTCCTCGAGACCTCCAAGTCGCTCAGGCCAGTAGCATCTTCGACCCCAATAAAGTAATCATAGAAGGGGTCCTCCATTCCGTGGGCTCCTTTGATGGAGGGTGTCTTCAAGGCTCGAGCCTCTTGAATCATCTCCTCAGAAAACGAGGGGAGCAGCGGGGAGCCTCCAATTTCTATTGCCCCAAGTGGATCACTTGGTGTGTTCTTTCCATCTCAAGGGGCTTCGAGACCAGTTCCTACAATCGTACCCACCGTTGGATCATTATGGTGGGAGGCATCTTCAATCCTCGATGACTCGGGGACTTCGCCCAAGTCTCTTCCCGAGATCCCCTTATCTTGAGATGGAGCCTCTGCAGCCTTTACCGATTCAGTGGTGTTTGGGGCCTCGGTGCTCATTCCCACTCGGGCCACCAGCCCGGAGTCATCTTCTTCCTCTTCTTCATCTTCCTCCCTTAGACGCAGAACAGAGTTTTCGGTCAGAAGGATGATGTTCTTCTTCGGCTTACGAGCCGCCTTTTTCTTAGGTTCTAGATCCTTTGAGGTTGAGGTATTTTTCCTGTTTTTGTCCTTCGCCGGTTTCGGTGCCAGTATCAAAGTCTCCTCCTCACCATATAGGGGCCTCATGACCGCATCCTTTCCCAGGCCTGTACACGAGAAAAATTGAATAAGTAGAAGAAGGGCATCTTAATCGAATCATCAAATACACAAAAGTGGGCTTACCATGAGTCTTGGCCTCTGATCGGCCCTTTGATAATTCGCGCCATGAGCGCTCGGCGTATGTAGGGGTTTAGGCCAAGTTCCGAACCCAGCACTCGAGGTCGGGAATCGCATGGGGCATCCAAGCAATCACTACATCATGGAAAAAGACATCGATGAGAAAAGACAAAGGAACAAATAATACATGGAAGATAACAGTGAGACGGTACTTACGATTCATGTTCCATTTCTTAGGAAGTGGCATCTTCTCGACTGGGATTAGGTCGGAAGTCCTCAATAGAACGAACCGTCCCATTGAGCCTCAATCTTTGTCCTCGACTATGCTCAAGAACAACACTTTGGTAGCCCGACGTTGGAGTTTTATTAACCTTCCTCGATAGAGGCAAGGGCTATACAATCTGATAAGGTGATTGAGGGTGAAAGGGAGCTCCTCGATTTTGCTCACGAAGAATCGGAGCAGAATAACAATTCGCCAAAAAGGAAGGATGGATTTGGCCTAGGGTATTCGATATTAACGGCAAAAATCAACGATGATGGAATCAAAGGGGCCCAGTGTGAAAGGGTAAGTGTAAACACTTAGAAACCCTTCCACATGGGTGGTCATGTCTTCTTCAAGGGTCGGGATCACCACCTCTTTCCCTCTCAGTTGTAGTCTTTCTTTACCTGCTTAAGGTATCCCTCAGTTATCGAGCATATATACCTCAACACTGGCTCGCATCGACCAGGAATCAATGAGGCTTTATCGATCTTGAAATCGGAGTTTAGCGCGCACCCCCCAGGAATGCATTCCTCAAGATGGGGTTCCACCGACATTTTCCCACCGGCTGGTTGGGAAGATGAAGCAGCTTCATTTTGTAGTATCGTTTTCGATATGTTTTCCATTTTTGTGTAAGTTTAAAGGAAAGAAAGATAATAGGACTTGGCGTTTGAGAAAGGATTAACAGCAAAACCTGAAGATTTGTAAAAATGAAGAACTTAAGAGATATGAAAGCTTTGGAGATTAGAAGGAAGTGAAAGTAAAGATTGAATCAATGAGGAAGGGGTCTATTTATTGGTTTCACGACGACGGTTCAAAGGCACTAGTGGTCGACCACCAACTGACACTCATTAATGACTTGGGAAACTATACCGACTAGACGTTTCGGTCACTTTCGTCGCTTACATCACGACAGTGATGTCATGGCAGGTCGAGATAAAAATCGAAGGCTCAATTCGTTTCTTGTCATTACACTCCAAAAAATGAGAGGACTATCTGTATACGGTTAAAACCGAGCCCGTCTAATTTTTCTATCTGACCGAGACCAGGGAGCTGCATCGAAGGTCGGCTCCGTAGTGGATCAGACCAAGGTACGAGGACAAAGTACCAAGTTCGTGATTTGAGGTACCTGTCGAGATCGAGGCCAGCAGCGATCGAGACCGAATAAGACAGGCATCGAGCAAGATTGAAGATAACATAATAACGGAAAGACGAAATATCCGCGACTGGTCGAAGATCATGGCGGAAGTCTCGGAATGGATCAAATTAGGAACGGTTAATTAGCTAATCATGGGATTTCCTTCTGTAACTAGAGTTATACCATAAGTAGAATTCCTCTACTATATAAAGGGGAGTATTAACCATTTGTAAGGACACATTGTTCATAGACCTCAAAGCTATATAATTCTCTTTTTCGTTTATACTATTGTCCATCATTTTCTTATATTTTGATTGTTCTTACATCAACCAGTTTGAGGGTATCCAAACTCGAGGGCTGAGTTCCATTCTAACACTGGTTTGCTTTATTTTATAGTTTATTTCTATTATTAATCTTCATATTTATCAATTGGTGCTAAGTAAAATCGCGTGTCCTTAGAACCACATTATAAGTTTAATTGTTATCCAATTTTTAAGAGTAAACAGTATGACCTTCTGATAATATTGCAGCCACTACTGGTTACAGTCGCCAAAGCTATCAAACTTCTTGATCTAAGATTTGCCAGTAATGTACGATTTAAGAATGTTGTTCTAATTTCCTCTTGTGATTGTCTATATACAAAGAACAATCTTGTTATCCCATAGCCGATACTATGCAATATAGAGGAAACTACTTTTCTTTTCAATCCAAAACAAACATGAGCCAAAGAGGTATGAGATCTAACATGTCTTGGTAGTACGTGAAACAAAATATAGGACTTTTCGAAGTTCTTTGCTAAAAATAATAATTTTACAACGTGTCTGTCTCCTTGCATAAATAATTCAATCATGTTGAGGGCCATTTCTGCAACTTAATTTTATAACCAAATGCTGAAAAACGGTAAGTAAAATGGTGGATCATTGGCGAAGAGTGTTCCTCTCCGTTATGAACCTCAGGCAGAAACATTATGGAAAGAGATGATTTGATAAGAAACATTGACCTAGATATATTTTCCAAGTATCAAGCATGTCTCATTCTATTTTTCTATCTTTAGAAATTGAAGAAATAAAGCAAAAACTATATTCAAGAATCCCAACGGAGAACAAAGTCTAAATTAGTCGGTTTGAAGTTCTTTTGGCGCTTCGTTCGTAATGACTTAGACCTTTTATGAAGATATGGAAGAGGACAAGAATACTCACATAATTTCCCTTGAATTCTAGCATCACGCGCATCAAAATGTCCTGACGATCCAATACATTAATTAATCGACTCAAACTTCACAAAATTTACATTCATCTTCAAAAAAGTATAATGTTCTCAATGTTATAAAAAAATACTTTCTGGACATTAACTCACTCATAAATATATCGTAATGGACGCATTGTATCATGTATGTATTGATTGTGTACCAAAATAACCAAAATATATTTTCTCAAGGACCAAATACTCTCGACAAGATTAGCCAGAAAAGTTCCGACTCCCGAGATATTTTCATCTATAAGTTTCTCAATGATTCTCATTTCTCCACGCAAAATTAAAAATTGGAATAGTTACTTATTTTTAACATAATTAACATTATCAATTACAAAAAACTGTTGGCATGATTGCCTAGATGACGTTCTCCAAGAGACTGTGTATAACATTTTTCCTCTCTCTCCTCTGTCTCTTTTTAATGTTTTAGCAAAGCTTCTTTTACTTATATGATTTATTCTATTTTTTGTTGTTAAACTCATAACATTTAGTGCAAGTATTTTAATTATACTATGAGATAGTTGATGTTTAATTCTCAAGCAATTGACTGAATCAGTGGAACTTGGTTTGCAAAATATTAATACCATTCATGAAGTTTAACATTTTTAGACAATGACTATAAGTAACAAATTCTGCAATTTTTCTTTTCGTCTATACTCCTAAAGATAGTACTTAATACTTATTCATTAAAAGCGATTACATAGTAAATAGTGTTTTACTTTTACTTGAATCTATCCATAGACAATGGAATAAAGCTAATAAAATCACCATCATATTGCCCAGTAAAAGAATAAACAACCAAGTTAATTAAGACGTTGACACAAATGATAGAAATTGGGAGAAAATGGGATTACGTACAACTAGTGTCTATGTACGGTACAAGATACATCTTCTAACCAGATCCCATATTTCTATATTCCCTGCGTTACGAGTCTCGAGCACTATTGCATCTTCATATTCCTGAATCCTGAC
>AWOL01S0227281.1:0-10217 GCA_000715115.1 Nicotiana otophora | reverse complement strand
ACTCTTGGCACGTTCGAGGACGAACATATGTTTAAGTGGGGGAGAATGTAACGACCCGGCCGCCGTTTTGAGTATTACAACCCCGTTCCCCCATTTACTGCTCAATTTACGACTTACAGTTAATTTATGACTTACCGCGTTAGTTGGTTCGGGTCCGAAAAGAATTCGGAGTGAAATGAGACACTTAGTCTCATAATTAAAAATTTAAGTTAGAAAAGTTGACCGGATGGGGACTTATGGGTAAACGACCTCGGATTCAAATTCTTATAATTCCAATAGTTAGGTATGGTGATTTTGGACTTAGGAGCGTGTCCGGAAAATTATTTGGAGGTCCGTAGTGGAATTAGGCTTGAAATGGCGAAAGTCGAATTTTTGAAAAGTTTGACCGGGGGTTGATTTTTTGATATCAGGGTCAGAATACGATTCTGGAAATTTGAATAGCTTCATTATGTAATTTATGACTTGTGTGCAAAATTTGAAGTCATTCCGGATTGATTTGATGTGTTTCGGCACAAGATATAGAATTTGAAAGTTCAAAGTTCATAGATTTTGATTTGAGGTGCGATGCGACATTTTGATGTTATTTGATGTGATTTGAGGCCTCGAGTAAGTTCGTGTTATGTTATGGAACATGTTGGTATATTTGGTTAAGGTCCCGAGGGGCTTGGGTGTATTTTTGGATCATTGGTTGAGAGACTAATAAAGTTAAGAAATTTGGGAGTTTGGCCATGGTCAATATCGGTTCAAGACGACCTCTTTTCAGTGTTTTGAGTGCGCCAGCAGGTCCGTAACATGTTTTATAATTGAAATTCATATATGATTTGTGTCCGGGAAGTTTCGGATGAGTTTCGGGGTGAGTTTTGAGCGAGTCTAGGCAAATATTGTTTTTGCACTTTTGGGGGTGCGGACCGCACATTTTTGGGTGCTGAGGCAAAGGAGGGGCGCGGACAGCACATAAGAGTGCGGACCGTAGCAGAAAAATGCGGACTTCAGAGGAGGGGCGCGGACCGCACAATTCTGTCTGCGGCCGCACTCTAGGGAGTTCTACAGATTCACCGATCCGACTTCGGAAGATTATATCGTCTGATATACAAAGCATTTTGAGTAGAGACAAAAATCAAAGTTGTAACCCTTCGTGTCTAGTTTCCAGAAATGTAAAGAAATCATAATTCGGACATCTGTAGAGAAAGTTATGGCCAATTTACTGAATCTTGGTAGAGGAGAAGGTTGTGAAGTGCGGCCGCTCCATTTTTGTGTGACCGTAGGAGCTGGGGATGTGCGACCGCGCCATTTTTGTGCGGACCGCACATTGGAAGTTTAGAGGATGTAGTATATATCCAAGGTTTAGGTTATTATTTCATTTTTGGATTTTGGGAGTTCGGTTTGAGATGATTTTTCGTGGGTTTTTCAAGAAATTCATCGGGGTAAGTGATTCTAACTCGGATTTGGTTAATATACATGAATATATCACTGATTTCATCATTTAATTAGTACTTTGAGATGGAAATTTAGGAAAAATTGTAGAAATTTCATAAAAATTAATTTTTGGGATTCGAACACCGATTCGGAGTCGGATTTGAGTGAAATTAGTATGGTTGAACTCGTAATTGAATGAATAGTTGGATTTTGTAACTTTTGTCGGGTTCCGAGATGCGACCTTTGAGCTAAATTTTGGATTTTTATGAAAAATTAGCATTTCCTCATGGAATTAATTCCAATGAAATTTGTTGACTGAAACGAGTTAATTATGACTAGATTCGAGGCGTTTGGAGGCCAATTCACGAGGCAAAGGCTTAGAGGAAAAAGAATTTCACGGTTTGAGGTAAGTAACCATTTTAAATCTGGTCCTGAGGGTATAAAACCTCGGAATTTGGTATCATTAGATCACTTTGGAGGTGACGCACATACTAGATGACGGGCGTGTGGGCGTGCACCAAGGGGATTGTGACTTGGTTGGACCCGTGGAAACTATAAAGCTGAATAACTTGTTGATAGTTATGTGCTCTGTATGTGTTATGGAAACCTCACTATAAGTCTTGCTAGAAATCATGTTTAGGCTATATGTTGGTATTGTTGGGACCCACATAGGTCGTGTACATGTTGAATTATATATTTAAATTGTTGTTTTGTACTCAGTCACAGCTTACTTGATTATTTTATCTCAGTCTCTATTGTTCATTATTGATGTATCATATCATTGTTGTTTGGGCTGAGTTTTATGATTTTTGAGAGCCCGAGAGACTGGAGAGCTTTATGACTGAGTGAGGCCGAGACCCTGATTGTGAGATATTATACTATAGCACGTGAGCTGGCCGTGCAGCACGTGAGTTGGACGTGTGGATCCTTATATTATACTATTGCACGTGAGTTGGCCGTGCAGCACGTGAGTTGGCCATGCAGATCCTTATATTATACTATAGCATGTGAGTTGGCCATGCGGATCCAGATATTTATATTATGGCACGTGAGTTGTCCGTGTAGCACGTGAGTTGTCCATGCAGATTATAGCGCTTGGGCTGTAGGAGCCCCTCCGGAGTCTGTACACCCCCAGTGAGCGCATGTACCCATTGAGTGTGAGTGCTGAGGGCTGAGAGCCGAGAGCCGAGTGGATGAGTTGTTGTGACGAGTTGTGTGATTGTTGGCATGAGAGGTTGTACTTGCTTTTTATTTGTTGTTGTACTTAGTCGCTATCTGTCATTGTTGTGAAATTCTCTGAAAGATTTTATATCTGGATTACATGAACTTGAACAGTATAAAATTGATTTGACTTAAACTGTAGGATTTGAAAGCATGTTTATTCTTTGCTGGAATTACTGGAAATGAACTGTAACTGTGTAGCTCGTCATTATCTTTAGTTCCTTATTTATTATTGTTACTTGCTGAGTTAGTTGTACTCATACTACACCCTGCACTTCGTGTGTAGATCCAGGTATTCACGGTCATAGCGGGTGTTGATTCTTTCGCACAGTTGATTTTCCGGAGATTCAGAGGTAGGTGATGTGTTTCGCAGACCTTGCCTCTCCTTCCCTATCTCCTTATTTATAGTATTTGGTCTCAGACTGTTATGGACCATATTTTCTAGACTTCTATTCATATTAGATGCTCATGTACTCAGTGACACCAGGTTTTGAGGAGTGTTCGTATTAGTATTTATGGAATTTTATATTGTATTTAAATATTATATTTTCAACCTTAAAGAGAAGTTTTGGTTTATTGAGATTACCGGCTTACCTAGTATCGAGATAGGCGCCATCACGACAGGTTGGGATTTTGGGTCGTGACATGACTATAACGCCATACATACAAAAATTATGATACTGGTCAATGTGCTTCTAAGTATATTGTTATCCCTGAATTCAACTTTCGTCTTCCTAAACTAAGGAATATCCTTTTAAATTTGTGTGAAAATAAGTTTTAGTATATTTATGTTTTGCAAATATAACAAATAAAGCACAAGGATAAACATCCTAAATATTGGACTATATTTACTGTAATATATTTTCTCGCACGAACAATTATATGTTGCACTTTCAAGAGGGATATCAAGATCGACAACAAGAGTTTTGGTTAAGGCAGAGCAACCAAAGCATTAGGAGAAAATCGTCCACAAAGAAGTGTGCGTTAAGATACCATCATATTAAATACTTTTAAAGTATAATACATAATTATCTAACTAACATGAAAGAATTGATAACTTTTGTAAGTTTTGATGATGTCCTTTTATTTTAAATTCATGTATTATGCTAATGTAATAATGTTTTTCGGCATTTAGATGATTGTTGTATTATACATAAATTTTATCTTATTAATTAAATTTTACTATCCTTCATATAAATAAATATTTAAATCATCACGTGTCATTATTAACGTGCAACGCACGTTCATAAATACTAGTTATATATTAAAAGTACAAAGGCCCTTAGCGAAATATTGTTCGCCTTTTTTACCCTTTAAAAATAGATTTTGCATGTGACAAAATTGTCGTTTAAGTTATATTCCTAAAATTTAGAACTTTGAAATCAACTTAAATTTTGATTATCAAATTTTTCTTTGTTTGAAATATTTAGGACCTTAAAATCGATTAATGTGTACACTACCGAGGGTACACATTCGGCCCGATCCAGAATAATGTGTACACTACCGAGGGTAAAGCGGCACGAACCACAGATGCATCTATTATACTGTTGAGGCGTTCAGCCTGCTCCACAAGAAAGTAAGGAAGATATCGAATTACGAGGCACATGCTTACAATACAATACTTGGTCACAATAATAAATATACCCCTTGACATTTGTCAAATATCTTAGAAACAAGTCAAGGTGATAAATCTCGGCCTAATATAACATGTTTCTAATCAGTTTCAGTTAAAATTTTCAATTCATTAGACTAGCAAAATGAGTCCAAACAATTTAAATATTATATGATAAAGTCCTAAGTCTACCCGGACATAATCATGATTTAGATATGTACGGACTCTCGTCACCTCATGCGTACATAGCGCCCACAACTAGTTACACATAACAATAAATATCACCTAGGAGGTATTTTCCCCCTCACAAGGTTAGACAAGATACTTACCTCGCTCCGAAGTTCCATAACCGACTCCAACGCCTCTCTAACACTTCAACTCAAAGCCAAACGTCCCGAAACTAGTCAAACAACGTATAAATCAATCAAAATATACTCCAATGCTTATAATTTAACAATTTATAATGATTCCCAACTCTGCTCGAAAAGTCAATAAAGCCAACCCTCGCGCTTACGTGCCCAGATTCTGAAATTATTTGAAGATAAACTTTACCCATAATCCCACGAAATCAAATATACAATTTATTCCTAATTCCATTTCCAAAATCATGGTGAAAATCCAAAACTATCAATTCTAGATCTTCCTCTTAAAATCCCAAAATGTTCCATAAAATTCCATGTAAAAATCCATATATAATCCAAGTATTTCACTAAAATTATGTGGGAATTACTTACCTTGCAATGTTTGATGAAAATATCCACTTGAAGCTCTCCAAAAGTCGCCCAAACCAAGAGAGAATGAAAGAAAATGGGCCAAATCCCGTATAAAAATCCAATTCTGCCCAGCGCTTCCTCGTACCTATGGAACAGTAGCCGCTTCTGCGGCTCTGCACCTGCAAAAATCCATCGCAGGTGAGGATCTAACACAAACCAACAGCCCTTACTTCGGCGCCCTCAGTAGCACATCTGCGCTTCCGCTTCTGCAGGCCTCAAGCGCTTTTGCGCTCGTGCACCTGCACTTTCATGTCTGCTTCTGCGGCCCAAGCCTTCTTGGCCTACCTCCGCTTCTGCGCTCCAATGGTCGCATCTGCGATCATGCAGGTGCGAGAATTCCTTCGCACCTGCGGCTTCTGCCCAACTCACTTCCAGCCGCTTATGCGGTTTACTACCTCACTTCTACGATGAAGCTTCCGCAGAAGCGATTTCACCAGTAACCAGAATTCTCCAGCTTTTCCTTAAGTCCAAAATCCGATCCGTTAACCATCTGGAATACACCCGAGGCCCCCGGGACCTTGACCAAACATACCAACGCATCCCAAAACACATTATGAACTTAGTCGAGGCCTCAAATCATGCCAAACAATATCGAAACTATGAATCGATGATCGAAATCCTTCTTTAAACTTTCGAACTTCGACGGACGCGTCCGAACCATACCAAAACATTCTGGAATGATGCCAAACTTTGCGTACAAGTCATAAATCGCAATACGAACCTATTCCAAGGCTCGGAATCCCAAACGGACATCGATAACACCAAAGTCCACATCAAACAAAACTTAGGAAATTGTTAAACCTTCAAAATGCCAACCTTCTATAATTAGCACCGAAATGCTCCCGGTTGATCCGATACTCAACCCGAACTTACGTCCAAGTCCGAAATCATCATACGAACCTATTGAAACCTTCAAATCTTGATTCCGAGGTCGTTTACTCAAAAGTCAAACCTTAGTCAATTCTTCCAACTTAAAGCTTACGAAATAAAANTTATACATAAATTTTATCTTATTAATTAAATTTTACTATCCTTCATATAAATAAATATTTAAATCATCACGTGTCATTATTAACGTGCAACGCACGTTCATAGATACTAGTTATATATTAAAAGTACAAAAGCCCTTAGCGAAATATTGTTCGCCTTTTTTACCCTTTAAAAATAGATTTTGCATCTGACAAAATTGTCGTTTAAGTTATATTCCTAAAATTTAGAACTTTGAAATCAACTTAAATTTTGATTATCAAATTTTTCTTTGTTTGAAATATTTAGGACCTTAAAATCGATTAAGATTTACCTTACATAAATTCTTTCCTAATTGAAATATGTAACATAAGTAGAATTAGTAGTACTAAAAGTTGGAAAAACAATTAAGGTAAAACGTTGGGCCACTACTTGTCAAGAAGTCGGGTAAAAAGTAAAGTAAGGATTTTTACTTAGTTATACTATATGTCACGACCCAAAATCCACTATAGGTCGTGATGGCGCCTAACGCCGCCATCAGGCAAGCCAACAATGATTTATCAATTTAATTACCAATTTTATTAATTTCGAAATCATAGATTTTAATAAGGAAAGAGACTTACACTTCTAAATCCACGGGAACGTACAACATTCGTAGTTTATAAAAGATATGAAAGGCGATAACAATATACGAAACTGTGAGCATCAACTAGTATAACCCCAAATCTCGGTGTCACAAGTGCATGAACATTTTCTAAGGAGTACAATAATAATACAACATTTGTCCAAAATGTCAATAAGACAGGATAAAATAAATAATACGATGGAGACTTAGTGAACTGCGATGTGTAGCCTAGAATGCAGCTCATATGAAGTCCCCTCAACAGGTGCGCCTACGCACCAAGATGATCACCAGATGAACCTATAAGATCCTACACATTTAGTGCAGAAATGCAGAGTGAGTACATAAATCAATGCGTACCCAGTAAGTATCTAGCCTAACCCCGGAGAAGTAGTGATGAGGGGTCGACATCGATACTTACTAAAGGTCCAATAAAGCAATATAATAAATCATAGGCAGATTTGAAGCACACAACAATAATGGGGTAAATCTGTAAGCTACGTAAACGTATGAATTTCTCAATCTTGTATTCTACCTTAACAGCTCAGAAAAATATCAAGTGCCAACGTCAAATGAATAAGGAATACCATATAAAACGCCGGGCATTAGTGGAAAGATAATCTCGTGAGCGTTCAGACTACCAGCAATATAACGCACGATCATGCTGAGAACATTCGGCCCGATCCAGAATAATGTGTACACTACCGAGGGTAAAGCGGCACGAACCACAGATGCATCTATTATACTGTTGAGGCGTTCAGCCTGCTCCACAAGAAAGTAAGGAAGATATCGAATTACGAGGCACATGCTTACAATACAATACTTGGTCACAATAATAAATATACCCCTTGACATTTGTCAAATATCTTAGAAACAAGTCAAGGTGATAAATCTCGGCCTAATATAACATGTTTCTAATCAGTTTCAGTTAAAATTTTCAATTCATTAGACTAGCAAAATGAGTCCAAACAATTTAAATATTATATGATAAAGTCCTAAGTCTACCCGGACATAATCATGATTTAGATATGTACGGACTCTCGTCACCTCATGCGTACATAGCGCCCACAACTAGTTACACATAACAATAAATATCACCTAGGAGGTATTTTCCCCCTCACAAGGTTAGACAAGATACTTACCTCGCTCCGAAGTTCCATAACCGACTCCAACGCCTCTCTAACACTTCAACTCAAAGCCAAACGTCCCGAAACTAGTCAAACAACGTATAAATCAATCAAAATATACTCCAATGCTTATAATTTAACAATTTATAATGATTCCCAACTCTGCTCGAAAAGTCAATAAAGCCAACCCTCGCGCTTACGTGCCCAGATTCTGAAATTATTTGAAGATAAACTTTACCCATAATCCCACGAAATCAAATATACAATTTATTCCTAATTCCATTTCCAAAATCATGGTGAGAATCCAAAACTATCAATTCTAGATCTTCCTCTTAAAATCCCAAAATTTTCCATAAAATTCCATGTAAAAATCCATATATAATCCAAGTATTTCACTAAAATTATGTGGGAATTACTTACCTTTGATGAAAATATCCACTTGAAGCTCTCCAAAAGTCGCCCAAACCAAGAGAGAATGAAAGAAAATGGGCCAAATCCCGTATAAAAATCCAATTCTGCCCAGCGCTTCCTCGTACCTATGGAACAGTAGCCGCTTCTGCGGCTCTGCACCTGCAAAAATCCATCGCAGGTGCGGATCTAACACAAACCAACAGCCCTTACTTCGGCGCCCTCAGTAGCACATCTGCGCTTCCGCTTCTGCAGGCCTCAAGCGCTTTTGCGCTCGTGCACCTGCACTTTCATGTCTGCTTCTGCGGCCCAAGCCTTCTTGGCCTACCTCCGCTTCTGCGCTCCAATGGTCGCATCTGCGATCATGCAGGTGCGAGAATTCCTTCGCACCTGCGGCTTCTGCCCAACTCACTTCCAGCCGCTTATGCGGTTTACTACCTCACTTCTACGATGAAGCTTCCGCAGAAGCGGTTTCACCAGTAACCAGAATTCTCCAGCTTTTCCTTAAGTCCAAAATCCGATCCGTTAACCATCTGGAATACACCCGAGGCCCCCGGGACCTTGACCAAATATACCAACGCATCCCAAAACACATTATGAACTTAGTCGAGGCCTCAAATCATGCCAAACAATATCGAAACTATGAATCGATGATCGAAATCCTTCTTTAAACTTTCGAACTTCGACGGACGCGTCCGAACCATACCAAAACATTCTGGACTGATGCCAAACTTTGCGTACAAGTCATAAATCGCAATACGAACATATTCCAAGGCTCGGAATCCCAAACGGACATCGATAACACCAAAGTCCACATCAAACAAAACTTAGGAAATTGTTAAACCTTCAAAATGCCAACCTTCTATAATTAGCACCGAAATGCTCCCGGTTGATCCGATACTCAACCCGAACTTACGTCCAAGTCCGAAATCATCATACGAACCTATTAAAACCTTCAAATCTTGATTCCGAGGTCGTTTACTCAAAAGTCAAACCTTAGTCAATTCTTCCAACTTAAAGCTTACGAAATAAACGTTTTCTTTCCAAATCAAGTCTGAACTGCTTGAAGTTCAATTCCGACCACCCGTATAAGTCATAAAACATGAAGTGAAGCTATTCAAGACCTCAAACCGCCGAACGACGCGCTAGATCTCAAAACGATCGGACGGGTCGTTACATTCTCTCCCACTTAAACATACGTTTGTCCTCAAACGTGCTAAGAACTGCTCCGGAGTTGCCCCCAAGATCGTTGTTCAATACCTTGTGCACCTACCCGTGCCACCACAACCCAGTTGAGCACATCAACACGAGCTAGACTGAAGATTTTCCCTTTTGATGCCTGCAATACACCTCATAATGCACATAAGCCATGTTCCAACTCTCGCAATACTGCCACGACGAAAGATATGTGTAGAAGCTCATAACTACCTGCCGAATCAACAAATCATGGAGTCTCTCCTCCTAACAAGGACCATTACCTCATTCTGAACTGAATAATGATATTTGCTCTTTAATATATCTTATATAAATCTGATTGCACTAATTTCAGGTCCAATAATATCGTCTCATCCAGCACAAGCTACTCAGGCGATAAGCCATCTCACACACTGAACCAGATCTCGTATGATGCCATCAATGCGCTGATAAGCCGCAGTGTGAATATGACACATAAGGGGGAACAAACTCTGGAAAAAGGAGCTACTCGACCCGTGTAACGAATAAAACGGCCGAAGAGACGTTATGAACCTTTCTCGGACAATGAGAAATAAATACACAAAAATAAGTAAAGGGAACTGTACTCAACATCTCACTGTTGCGGCGTGCAACCCGATCCACACAACATACCTATGGCGGCATGCCACCCGATCCAAATAGCATACCTATGGCGGCATGCCACCCGATCCAAACAACGTATCCATGGTGGCGTGCCACCCAATCCAAACATGACAATCAGTAAGGAAACACCCAACAAGCCGTAACGCTTATACATACGAAATGCCCGAATATCATTCACAAGCACGCCAAGTGCGTAATACAAATCCCTGGGGAGACGGATAGCGCCATACGTTACA
>AWOL01S0227224.1:13460-26655 GCA_000715115.1 Nicotiana otophora | reverse complement strand
CCTAAGCATTTACATTTGGGATGGATCTTCCCTAAGCATTTACATTTGGGATGGATCTTCCCTAAGCATTTATATTTGGGCATGGATCTTGCCTAAGCATTCATATTTGGGATGGAGTTTTGTGGGCATGGAGTTGCCCTATACTTTTATATTTGGGATGGAGTTCCCTGGCCTAGATTGGCCCTATATAGTATTATGTGATTGATGGTCAGTTGCTAATTATATTGAGAGATGGATATTCCCTAGGTTGGACCTGCCCTGCCCTGTACAGTACTGAGTGATTGAGTACTCTGAGAGTGAGTACATGAGTTCATCACTGAGATGTATAGCATTTGACATGCGTACTTAAAATACATGCATAGATATGCATTTCCTTCTGCTACCCAGTTTTTGGTGACATTCATGATTTCACCTGTATATTGACATGTCGGCATAGAGATGTATTTTTCTCATGTTATCTGAAAATGAAATATCGTTTTTATTGTTGAAAGGTTTTTGGAAAAAATCACAGTTCTCAAACTTGCTCATCTATCTTTGGGGTTTTTTGTTGAATGATTTGGGATCTACCGTAATACTTGAAAAGTATGCCTATTTTTCTGTAACTGTGAATAAGTTGAGTTATTTCTTATACCATCATTATTATACTGTTATGAATTGTTGTTGGTTATTGGAGTTGGACTCTAACCCTTTGTCCCATCTCGTCACTACTTTTAACCTAAGGTTAGGTTTGTTACTTATTAAGTACATGGGGTCGGTTGTACTCATACTACACTTATGCACCTTGCGTGCAGATATTGGATGTTGATGTTGTTGCGTATGGTGGGAGCTGGATTTGAAGATGTACATGCGCTCCAGTCATAGCTGCCTCTTGATCTTGGTAGCTTTAGTAATTCAGACATGTTTATGTATATTTCAAACAGATGGTGTATTTTGTTTCATACCAGCTTTGTAAACTCTATATCTTAGAAGCTCATGATTTGTACTACCAGTCCTTAGAGAATTGTATAAATTCAGTTATCTCATCTTTGACTCACATCATTATTATTATATTGTGTTTTATAGTTAATTGGCTTACCTAGCAGGTTGGGTTAGGTACCATCATGACCGCTTGGATTTTGGGTCGTGACAAGTTCGTATCAAAGCTCTAGCTTCATAGGTTCTACGAGCCATGAGCAAGTGTCTAGTAGAGTATTGCGGATCGGTATGATGACGTCCATACCTATGTTCGAGAGGCTACAGGACATTTAGGATAAACTTCCCATCTTTCTTTCCTGATCGTGTGATATTGATTCGGCTTGAAGCGTAACTCTTTGAATTCCTTCCACGCATTTGCATGCGCATGTGAGCGCTTGGTATCGGTTGTGCATCGATGGCTTGTGATTCCATTTATGAGGTGCGAGATGTGATTTTGGTGTGCTGATGATAGGCTAGTCTAGAGGACTTGAGGCCGGGTTTTACCGTAGCTTGAGCACGGGGATTTCAGTTGTGTGAGCACATGCTTTTGGGACTCATATCTCCGGTAATATCCCCATGGGTGGAATGTTTAGCTCGATAAGATGGGTTGAATGTAACGGGAAGAGTTTGCTTGAGATGTGAGAAGGACTATTGGATGCTCGATCTCTATGGATGTTTCATACATGCTTGAGTTATGAAGGTTTTTGAAGGATTCATTCATGTTATTTCATTTTTGGAATGAAGTAGATTTCCATGACTTGTTGATGAGTTCAAACTCAGGTAGCTTACGTTATTGCATAGTAGTTGTGACTGTGAAAGGGTATAGAGAGATGTCAGTTTGATGCTAAGCAGGTAGGTTATAACATGCGGGGTAATCTACGGATGTGTGATCCTTATGATGTTGTGTGGAGTCTTTCTTTTCTACTAATGGGTTGTAGTCATGCAATTTGAGTTTGGATCGGTTGTAATAGTTGACCTTACCGTCACGAGGATGGATGCGAGGTTTGCAGATGATTTGAGGTATTAAATAGGTTGTGTTACATGATCTTATGAAGGATTGAGTTGAATTTCGGTGCGAGATTATGGCAGTAATAAAGTATGTGCATTGTGAGCTACCGAGTGTTTTGATCTATGGCTTTGAGCCAAATGGGGGAATCTACCATCGATGCTTTGATTTCATGGTTATGTGTTGTGTCAGTTTTGGTTTGAGTTATACTGTGAATCAGTGATGACTTGCAGAGGCTGGTTTTGAGGATAACTTTAGCAAGGAAATTTCTGGATACGGGTTATATTACACTTTATGGGTATATGGAAATCATGGAATGATGTGAGTTGTAATTCGTGACGGATGTAGTGTGCATGGGATAGAAATTTGCTCGGTTACGCTAAGGCAGGGTCACTTCTTTGGGTGTTGTTGTGCTAATGGGGCACAGGTCGTTCGGCCCGTTTGGTCTGTGCAGTTGAGATTTGAGCAGGGGGGATGACTCTCGAGAAAGTTCTAATGGATAGAAGATTTTCATGTAGCAATTGTGAATTTTTTGGTTTTGTATATAGCTAGGGTCTGAGATTTATACTGGATGGTGTCGAGACTCGCGGTATTTCTATATCATTATGCAATTTACATTTCGGTATCAGAAAGGTGGAGGAATCAACTTCAGATTCACAGAAGGTCTCTTTAGAGTGGGTATCTCGGTTGCAGTACATTTGGGGTGCTTAAGAGGGAATACAGCGGCTTATGGGCCTTAGGGCGGTGTGGTTTTATGCTAGGATCTCTTGTGATGAGCTTTGGGTGAGGATCGTGGTATTCGTACAAGGAGAAGTGTCAGTTTGAGGGAAATTCGGAAGGAACTCGAAAAAATGGGATAGCTTGGTAGTAGGTTGGATCAACACGACAATGGATACGATTGGTTCTTTGGGGTACTTATGATATGGTGAGTCTATACAGGTGTTTCATGGCAATGCTCTTGGCTTTTGACGACCTGCGCGGCTTGGCTGAGTTAGAGGGATTCGGTTTTGATGGCTTGGTTATGTGCAAATGGTTTTCGAAGAGTTCTTGATATTTTGTTTTACCACGGTTTGAGATGGATATTTCCTATCGGCGTAAGGAGCATGTTATGTATTGTGACTTTCTCCTAGATGGGATAAAATGGAAGGTTTATGACTGATCGGGTTGGTATTCTGCTGGACTCATAGTTGATTATGCAATTCTCGTACTTTTCATATGATGACATGATAGATGCGGTGTGTTGTGTGAGATTGGGATTTGCGTGTGCAAGGTCATGGTTTAGATCTGAAGGGAAGGTCATAAATTCTTAGACAGAATGGAAAGTTTCAGATATTTAGATGGATGTTATAACTACTTTGTAATTCCTGAGAATGGTGCATATTTTAGAATGCGCACTATGCGTTTACTTACGGATGCTTCATTGGCATTGCGGTACTTGCCTGGTGGATTGACTGTGATATTCAGATTTTTCTATGTGGCCTGAAAGAATTTTAGAAGTATTTCTCGTGGGATAATCACGTATGAGAGATGTGTTAGACATTCGGGCGATGGAGGTGGGATCGGATATGGTGAGTCATGTGTTCTATGGACTTGGAGACCAGGAATTCTCAGAAACAAATCGTTTCGTGGTTGTGGAATGTGAAGATGTGGCCAAAGCTAGCCAGATGATAGTATGTGTTATGGTTCGGTTATTGTGGACTTTCGGGGGGTTACGTATCTATTTGTGGGTGACCAGAGTGGATTTGGGGTCCATTGGCAGGCGCAATGAGGATGTGTATTCTACACCAGGTCGGATTGGTTGACTCTGTACTGTTGTTATTGAGGGATGTGCCATTCGGTTAGAGTTGAGCTTATTCGTGTTCTAACATATTCTATGAGTTACCCTTCTATGCTATGAGGGGTTGGGATCCGTTGGTTATAGGCACACATGGCGCGGTCCTATTTGGGCCCTATAGCGGAATTCGAGCAAGATGGATATTAAGGTGTTGAATGGTTGATTGCGCCTTGGTTATGTTCTCTCCGGACTGTGATATATTGTGTTATTTGCTTCTACGTGGCTACGGTGATGCACATTGGGTACTTGATGACAAATTGCGCGTGGTTATTGATTCTGAGCATTGTAGCTTGAGGTATTTCATGTGGACCAAGGATTGGATGGGGTCACATATTGCAGCGAAGTTAAGTTGGGATATGATCCTTTGTGTTAGATTCATGAGTCTCGGTTCTACCGTGTATGACGGGTTCATAGCATTACGGTTATGGTGGTACTTGTTGAGTTTGCGGGGCGGTTCTCTCAATTGAGTCATTTTCCATTTTGGATCCATTTAAGTTGTTGCTTATTGGTGCACGGATTGCACAGGTCGTGATTCTAGGTAGTATTGGTGTGGCATGTCAATAGGATAGTTGGGCTTGATAAAGTAAGGTCATTGGACCTAGAATGGGTGCCATCACATTTGTTTACAGTATATTTGGAAGGATAATGTCGTTGATCGACTTAGAAATTGGCTATAGTTCTTGTCGAAGGAGAAGGAGCTCCATGACATGTTGATCTGATAAGTGGTTATGAGTTTCTGCGTGTTTCTTTCATCATTGGCAGCGTACGAAGGTGTTAGAACGAGGTTTTGTGTGATATGATTTTTATTACCGGTACCGGGTTTGTTTTGAGCAGTTATTGTGATAAGATGTTATTTCTACATGTACGCGAGTTATGCGATATATCATGTGATTACATCTTGGGTTATGGTTATGGCTTGATACAGCTTGTTAAGACTTATACAGTGTGTAAATGTGAGATTCAGATCTTATAGGAAATTCCGGATGTTGGAAATTGGATTCTATGGTTTATGGGCTAAGGTTGAAGTAATAATCTTCAGTTTTGTTGCGATGTCAAGCCTATATGGAATAGGGTGATGTGGGATCACCGCGGGGTATGTGTGTGGTAAGGTTACACAGAAATTTGATGACTTTGGAATGACTCTTGTCACATTGGATGTATGTTTTAGTGGAGGAGGATGTAACAACCTGACCGGTCATTTCGAGCATTTGCACTTCGCTCGGTAGTTTGAGGGAATAAGTAGCTTCGTATGATGTATTATGATTTGTGTAAATCATCGGTTTTGGTTTTCATGTTATTCAGAATCGATTTGGAAGAATGAATTTCATGATTGAAGCTTTAAGTTGGAAGAGGTGATTAAGTTTGACTTTTATGAATTTGACCCGGAATGAAGTTTTGATGGTTTCGTTAGGTTCGGATGGTGATTTTGGACTCAGGTTTATGTGTGGATTTGCATTTGGATATTTCTAGAAGGATTCGACACTAATTGGCAAAAATTAAAAATTTGAAGGATTGGAAAGTTCATAAGTTTGACCGAGAGTTGACTTTGTGGATATCTGATTCAGATTGTAGTTCCGGGAATTGGAATAGCTTTGTTATGTCATTTGGGGCTTGTGCGCAAACTTGAGTTGATTCCGAGTTGATTGGATATGGTTCGGCGCGAGTTTTGAAAGTTGAAAGTTCTAAGTTCATTACTTTTGATTTGAGGTGCGATTCGTTGTTTCGATGATGTTATGCGTGATTCGAGGCATCGCGTAGGTGTGTTATGTCATGGAACTTATTGGTATATTCGAAGGGGGTCCCGAGGGGCTCGGGGTGAGTTTTGGACCATTTTGTCGCATGTTGCATTTGGCTAAGGCTGTTGGTTTTGGTGTTTCCGCATCCGCTAAAGAATGGGGCGCAAATGCGGACAGTTGGTCGCAGAAGCGAAGGAAGGTTTAGTTGGGGATCATCGCAGATGCGGAGGAAGAGGTGCACATGCGTGCGCGCAGAAGCAGAAGCTATGATCGTAGAAGGGGGTATGTGCACAGAAGCTTATTTTGTCTCGCACTTGCGCTTGCGCACAAGCGGTGTCTGTTGCGCAGGTGCGGAAGAGTCGAACTCCAGTGTTTCCGTAGAAGTGGGAATTTTGTCATAAAAGAGATGCCGCAGAAGCGACCCTTTGTTCGCAAAAGCTAAAATCACTGGGCAGAAGCTATATTTTTGAGGGTTGGTCGTTTTATTCTCATTTTAAGCCTTGGAGCTCGATTTTGGGCAACTTTGGAGAGCAATTTCATCACAAGGATTGGGGTAAGTGTTTTACACTCGATGTTGATTATATCTTCGTTTTTGGTAATTGGACTATATATCAAATTTTGCGAAGACTCTCGCACCTGCACATCTGCACCTGCGCCCTTTTCTCCGCTTATGCGGGCCTCCTCATCCAGCTCTCATCTCGCATCTGCGATGCCTTTGTTGCTTCTGCGGCCATCGCACCTGCGCAAAACTAGTCGCAGGTGCGATCACACCAGAACTAGCAGCCTTCAGCAAAAATCCAAAATGCAATGAAATGATCTGAACCTTGTCAGAAATTCACCCGAGCCACTCGGGACCCTGTCCGAATATATCAACAAGTCCAATAACAGAACAGGACCTACTCGAGGCCTCAAATCACACATAACAACATTAAAACGACGAATCACACCTCAACGCGAAATCAATGAACTTTGAAACTTCAAACTTCCACAATCAATGCCGAAACCTATCAAATCACGTCCGACTGACGTCAAACTTTGCACACAAGTCACATTTGACATTACAGATCTTCCCTAACTTCCGGAATCAGAATCTGACCCTAATATCAAAAAGTCCACTCCCGGTCAAACTTTTCCAAAATTTTAACTTTCGTCATTTCGAGCCAAATTCAACCATGGACCTCCGAATCACAATCTGGATGCGCTCCTAAGTCCAAAATCACCCAACAGAGCTAACATAACCATCAGAATTCCAATCCGAGGTCAAATGCTAAAATCTTAAACTTGGTCAACTCTTTCGAATTTAAAACTCCCTAGTTGAGAATCATTCTTCCAAATCAGTCCCGAATAACCTGAAAACCAAAACCGATGATTCACACAAGTTACAATACCTCATACGGAGCTACTCACGCCCGTAAACTACCGAGCAAAGTGTAAATGCTCAAAACGACCGGTCGGGTCGTTACATCCTCCCCTACTTAAACATACGTTCGTCCTCGAATGTGCCAAGAGTTGTTCCAAAAACCATCAAATCGTCGTGTAATCTTACCATGCACATACCCGGGGGTGATATCACGTCACCCTATCCCGTATAGGCCCGACAACATAACATAATTGTAGTTTCTTAATTCAACCTAGCCCACAAACCTTAGAATCTAATTTTCAACATCCGGAATTTCTATAAGATCAGAATCTCGCATCTACACACTGTATAAGTCTAAACAAGTTGTATCAAGCCATATCCATAACCCAAGATGTAATCATATGATGTACCACATAACTCAAATACCTATAGCGATAATTTCAAATCACAGTAGCTGCTCAAAACAACCCAATATCGGTAATAGACCTCATATCAAATAAAGCCTCGTTCTATAACCTTCGTGCACTGCCGATGATAAAAACAACATGCAGAATTCATAACCATTCATCAGATCAATAGGTCATGGAGCTCCCTCTCCTTCTACAAGAACTATAGCCAATTTCTAAGCCAACTTCCGATATTATCTTTCCACATATACCACAATCAAATCCGATAGCATCCATTCTAGGTCCAATGACCTCATCTCATCCTACACGACCACTCTAGTGACATGACACATCAATACAATCTAAAGCCACAACCCGTGCAATCTGTGCACCAAATAGCAACATTCCAAATGTACTCAATCATGGAAAATGACTCAAACGAGAGAACCGTGCCGCAACCTCATCAAGTACCACCACAATGAAATGCTTAAACCCATCACACACCATAGAACCATAACACACGAATCTAACACAAAGGATCATATTTCCACATAACTCTGCTGCAATGCGCGACCCTATCCAAATACTGGTCCATATGAAATACCTCAAGCCATCTTGCTAAAAATCAATAACCATGCGCAATTCGACAGCATGTACCCAAAGTGCATTACCATAACCACGGAGAAGCAGATGACACAATGCCACACAAACCCGAAAGAACATAACCAATACGCCCTCAACCATGTAATACCCAACTACTCATCTCGCTCAAATGCCGCTATAAGACCACAATAGAACCGCACCATATGTGCATATAACCAAAGAATCACAACTCCTCGTAGCATAGAAGAGTAACTCACAAATCATTTCAGAACACTAATAAGCTCTACAACAACCGAATGGCACATCCCTAAACAATAGCAGTATGGAGCCAACCAATCCGGCTCGGTGTAGAATACACATCCTAATTAAGCCTACCAATGGACACCCAAATCAGCTCTGGGCACCCACAATTAGATAAATAACCTCTGAAAGTCCAAAATAAATTAATCATAACACATTCTATCATCTGGCCAGCTTCGGACACAACTTCACAGTCCACAACCATGAAACAATCTACTCCTGAGAACTCCCAATCTCCAAATTTATAGAACACACAAATCTCTATATTTGATCCCAACTCAACCGCCAGAATGTCTAACACATCTCTCATACACGATCATCCCACAAGAAATACTTCTAAAATACATCCGTTCCACATAGAAAAATTTGAATATCAGTAGTCGATCTACCAGAAGAGTGCCGCAGTACCAGTGAAGTATCCATACATCAAAATACATTGCCCCTCCTGAAATATATACTCTCATCAAGCCATACCAAATAGTAATATCATTTACCTGGTCATCTGAAACCGTCCATGTTGCCTACGAATTTTATGGCCTTCCCTTCCAAACAAAACTGTGATACCGCTCACATAAATCTCAATCTCACACAACATACCGTATATAACATGCCATCATATGAAAAATACGGAAACTTCATAGTCCACTCCGAGTCACAAGAAACTACATACTCAATTAGCCAAGGACCTTCCATTTGATTTCATCCAAGAGAAATTCATTATACACCACATGCTCCTCACACTAACAGGAAATATACCCCTCGAACCTTGGTAAAAACCATTAAGAACTCTTCGAAAACTCATTTGCACATAACCAAGCTATCAGAACCCAATCTCTCTAACTCAACCCAGCCATGCAGGTCATAAAACCCAAGAGCATTGCCATGAAACACCTGTGAAGACTAGCCATATCATAAGTACCCAAAGAACCGATTATATCCATTACTGTACTAACCCAACCTACTACCAAGCTATCCTATTTCTCCAAGTCCACTCCGAATTGCCTTCAAATTGATACTTCTCCTTGCTAGAACACCATGATCCTTAACCAAAATTCACCACACAAGAGACCCCAGTATAAAACCACAATGCCCTAAGGCCCATAAGCCGCTGACTTCTCTCTTAAGCATCCCGAAGCACCACAACCACGACACCCACTCTAAAGAGACCTTATGTGAACCTACAACAGTTTCCTTCACCTTCTTGATACTGAAATGCATAATCCACAATGATATAAAAATGCTACAAGTATCGACACCGTCCAATGTAACTCTCCAATTTCTAGCTATATACCAATCTTGAATATTCCAAATCGCTACATATAATTCTTGGATCCATTAGAACCATTCTCGAGAGTCATCCACTCTGCTCAAATCTCAATAACGAGCCAAACGACTGGTGCCCCATTGGCACGACGACACCCAAAGGAGTAAAGAGTAACCTACACTCCTAAGCAATCAAGCAAATTCCTACTCCATGTACACAACATCCTTCGCGAAAAACGCTCAATTATTTTATGATTCTCATATACCCATAGAGTGTAATACAACCCGTATCCATAAATTCCCTTACTCGAGTCATCCTCAATCTCAACCCCTACAGTCATAGCTGATTCACCAGTATACCTCGATCCGAAACTAATACAACACATAATCGTGCAATCAACTTATGGATAGCAGACTCCCCCACTTGGCTCAAAGCCATAGATCAAAACACACAACTCACAATGACCATACTCTATTACTACCATAATACCGCAGTGAGATTCAACCAAATCCTTCCTGAGCTCCTGTAACGCAAACCATCTAATACTTCACATTATCTGCAAATCTCGCATTCACCCTTGTAACAGTCGAGCCAACTTCCACAAGCGATCCAAACTCAAATTGCAACATATATCATTCACTGGAAAAAGAGAACTCTCTACAAAACATCATAAGGACCACACACCCACAGGACACCTCCCAGGAGATAACCCACATGCTCTGCCTCAAACTGACATCTCTCTATACCCTTCCACAGTCACTACTACTATGCAATCACTTAATATTCTTGATTCTGAACTCATCAACAAGACATGAGAATCTACTTACTCCACAACTAAACAACATGAGAGATCCTTCAACACACCCAAAACTCGAGACCATACGCCAAATTAAGACAGTAATCAAACACCCAACAGTCCTTGCTACATCTTAAGTAAACTCGTCTCTTCACATTCGAACAATCTGAACACATCTCGCAGTCACATCATACTCACCACATAGTCATTCTGCCGCTCATCGAGCCACAAATTCCACTCATAGGAACACTACCGAACATATAAGACCAAAAGCATGTGCTTACACAATCAAAATCTCGGTGCTCAAGCTACAGTCAAAACCTGGCCTCCAGTCCTCCAGACTGGCCCATCATCAGCACACAAAAATCATATCTCGCACCTCGTTTCATAGAATCACAAGACGGTGATGCACAAATGATACCAAGCGCTCGCATGCGCATACGAATGCGTGGAAGAAATTCAAAGAGTTACGCTTCGAGCTGAATCAATGCCGCACGATAAGGAAAGAAAGATGGAAAATATATCCTAAATGTCCTGTAGCCTCTCGAAGATAGGTATGGACGTCATCATACCGATTCGCAAGACCCTATTAGACACTTGCTCATGACTTGTAGAACCTATAAACCTAGAGCTTTAATACCACCTTGTCACGACCCCAAATCTACTAGTCGTGATGGAACCTAACCCAACCCGCTAGGTAATTCAATTAACCTCTAACCAATTCCAATAAGAATTAATAAAGAGATTAAGTAAAAAAATATCTGAATCTTATACATTCCACAAGGACTGGTAGTACAACTCATTAGCTTCTAAGAATAGAGTTTACAAAACTGAAATGAAATAAATACATAGTCTGATTGAAAAGTACATAAATATAGTTTTATAAATCTAAGGCTACCACGAACAAGAGGCAGCTACAACAGGGATGCAGGTACATATTCAATTCCGGCTCCCGTCGATCACAGCAACATCAACAACCAACATCTGCACGCAAGGTGTAGAAGTGTAGTATGAGTACAACCGACCCCATGTACTCAATAAGTAACAAACCTAACCTTAGGTTGAAAGTAGTGACGAGCTAACATAAGGTCGGGTACAATACCAATATTCCAACATAGTTCATAACAGCATAATACAGATTATAAGAGATGTATCTCAGAAGTAAAAATGCTCAGCTCGTTCTCAATTCCAGAAAATAGTCATGCTTCCAAGTATCTTAGTGAAAACCCAAATCATTTACCAAAAATGCCAAAAATACGAGTAAGTTTGAAAACTGTAATTTTTTAAAATATCCTTTCCACAATATTTAAAATGTTTCATTTTCTTTCCAGATAGCAAGTGTGAAATACCTCTCTATGCCCACATATCAATGTGTGTAAAAGTCATGAATGACGTGATATCGTACTACATGAGGGAAAAACATGCATCTCTATGTCTGTATGTCATGTGTGCATGCCAATGCCATGTATCTCAGAGATGAATCATGTACTCACACTCTCAGAGTACTCAATCTCATTGTCTTGCATCCTCTCTCACTATGCTCAATGCTAAGCACACCCAATCACTCGGCGTTGAACAATACCCGTTGCGGCGTGCAGCCTGATCCACATATATATAGTCGACTGCGCTCACTGGGGGTGTGCAGACTCCCGAAGGGCTCCTTCAGCCCAAGCGCTATATCGCTGTGACCTACAGCCCGATCCCATAATATATAAATAGCCATAAGGCTCGTTGTGGAGTGCAACTCGATCCATATACATGTAGCCCTCAGGTTCGTTGCGGCGTGCAACCCGATCCATATAAAATATAATCAATATAATAAGCTGCGGCGTGCAGCCCGATCCCAAAATATCACTCTCACTCAGGCCCTTGGCCTCGCTCAGTCATCAATCTCTCTAGTCTCACTCGCGGGCTCACAATGTCATGAAACTAGCCCGCCAATAATGATATGATATATCAATAAATAATAACTGAGGATGAGATATGGTATGAATGCATGGATATGACTGAGTACGAAATATCAATGAAATCAGTGAGATGACAGTAAGAAACGACCACTATGGATCCAACCAGTGTCGGCATAATGCCTAAATATGTAATCTAGCATGATTGACAGTTTAACTGTTTTATCATATGGTGGAAACACGGATATCAACAAAGTAGGACCACTATACAATTCCATAGAAGCAACAGAGTCCCAATTCACAGGGTGCATGCCCACACGCCCGTCACCTAGCATGTGTGTCACCTCAACACAAATCACATAACACTTATTTCGGTGTTTCATACCCTCAGGTCCAAGATTGGAAGAGTAACTTACCTCGAACGAGCTAATACCAATGCCGAGAAAGCCAAGCGATGCTCTAAAGATGCCATCACGCACGTAGCGACCTCCGAACGACTCGAAACTAACCAAAAACAACTCAAATATATCAAACAATGCTAAAGGAACCAATCCCGATCGAAAACGATAAAATCTTGAATCAAAAGCCTAAAATTGGCCAAAAGCCCAACCCGAGCCCTCACCTTGGAACCCAGCAACATTTACAAAATTCAAAAACCCATTCAATTACGAGTCCAACCATACTAGTTTCACTCAAATCCGACTCAAATTCGATGTTCAAAACTCAAAAATGCATATTAGGAAACTTTATGACAAACCCCCCATTTTATCCTTAACATTCATCAACCAATTGCCCAAAATGAAGATAGATTCATGGAATATAACCAAAACCGAGTAGAGAACACTTAACCCAATTCGTATGGCGAACATTGCCTCAAGAATCACCTCAGTCCGAGCTCCATAGCTCCCAAAATGAAGAAAGAACCAAAACCCTCGAACTTATAACATTCTGCCCAGCGACTCCGCATTTGCGGACAATTCGTCGCATCTGCGACCACCGCTTCTGTGGTAAAAACTACGCTTCTACAAACATAGCCTTGCCTAGCAACCCCC
>AWOL01S0227224.1:0-13084 GCA_000715115.1 Nicotiana otophora | reverse complement strand
CCTCAATCCGAGCTCCATAGCTCCCAAAATGAAGAAAGAACCAAAACCCTCGAACTTATAACATTCTGCCCAGCGACTCCGCATTTGCGGACAATTCGTCGCATCTGCGACTACCACTTCTGCGGTAAAAACTATGCTTCTACAAAATAGCCTTGACCAACAACCCCTACACCTGCGGATATTAAATTCTGCTTCTGCGAAGACTCTCGCACTTGCGCTTCCACTCGACGCACCTGCGCATCCGCACCTGCGCCCTTTTCTCTACTTCTGCGGGCCTCCTCATCCAGCTCTCATCTCGCATATGCGATGCCTTTATCGCTTTTGCGGCCATCACACCTGCGCAAAACCAGTCGCAGGTGCGATCACACTAAAACCAGCCGCCTTCAGCAAAAATTCAAAATGCAATGAAATGATCCGAACCTCGTCCGAAACTCACCCGAACCACTAGGGACCCCGTCCGGATATATAAACAAGTCAAATAATATAACACGGACCTACTCGAGGCCTCAAATCACACATAACAACATCAAAACGATGAATCACAACTCAACGCGAAATCAATGAACTTTGAAACTTAAAACTTCCACAATCAATGTCAAAACCTATCCAATCACGTCCGATTGACGTCAAACTTTACACACAAGTCACATTCGACATTACGGACCTGCCCCAACTTCCGGAATTGGAATCCGACCCCGATATTAAAAAGTCCACTCCCGGTCAAACTTTTCCAAAATTGCAACTTTCGCCATTTCGAGCCAAATTCAACCACAGACCTCCAAATCACAATCCGGACGCGCTCCTAAGTCCAAAATCACCCAACGGAGCTAACAGAACCATCAAAATTCCAATCCAAGGTCAAATGTTAAAATTTCAAACTTGGTCAACTCTTTCGAATTTAAAGCTCCCTAGTTGAGAATTATTCTTCCAAATCAGTCCTGAATAACCTGAAAACCAAAACCGACAATTCCCACAAGCCAAAATACCTTATACAGAGCTACTCACACCCGTAAACTACCGAGCAAAGTGTAAATGCTCAAAACGATCGGTCGGGTCATTATAATCATAGCCTAAGCATTCTTCCGCGTAAGAATACTTACCCTGATGCCCGCACCTGGGCTCAAACCTCACATATATGTGCACTCATAGCTTATGGCTATCACAAATAATTAACGCAACTAGTGCCTCCACTGATTTTAAATAAAATACTTACCTCAAACAAGCCGCAACCCTGAAATAATATGCTTCTAAGAACTCACAGTCTCCAATTTCATAGAACAATTGAATCAACGTAATCGATCCCAACTCCAACACTCAGATTACTAACACATCTTTCATGCACGATCATCCTATGAGGAATACTTCCATAATTCATTCATGCCACATAGAAATAATTGGAATATCAACAGTCTATCAACCAGGTGAGTACCGCAATACCGATGAACATCCCTAAGTCAAAACACAATCCGCCTTTTGAAATGTGCACCCTTCTCAGGAATTACCGAGTAGTTATAACATTTATCTAAATATCTGAAACTAACCATTCTGTCCAGAATTCGTGACATTCCCTTCAAGAATGAACCTTGTACATGTAAATCTTAATCATGCACAAGACACCACATCTATCATGCCATCATGTGACAAGCACAAGAATCTCATTATCAATTCTGAGTCACCAGCAAATTACATACCCGGTTAGTTAGAAATCTTCCACTTACTCCCATCTATGTGGAAATCATAATACACAACATGTTCCTCACGCCGGTACAAAATATCCATCTCAAACCAAGGTAGAAACCATCAAGAGCACTTTGTAATCCATTTGCACATAATCAAGCTATTAGAACTAAATTCCTCTAATTCGACCAAGCCACGCAGGTCGCCAAACCCAAGAATATTGCCACCAAAATATATGTAGAGCCTCACCACATTATAATTACCCAAAAGAACCGAGCATTTACCATACTAGTCTAGCCTACTACCCAGTTGTCCTATTTTTTCTAAGTTTCTTCTGAATTACCCTCAAGTTGACACTTCTCCTTGTCAGAATACTGTGATCCCCACCTAAAGCTCACTACAAGACATCCTAACATAAACCATACCGCCCTAAGGCTCATAAGCCACTGTATTCTTCTTATGCACCCCCATAAGTACCACAACCGAAACGCCCACTCTGAAAGTACCTTATGTGAAATTAAAATTGTTCTTTTACCTTTCTTATATTGGAATGTAGAATCCATAGTCATACAAAATTACCGCAAGTCCCGGCACCATCAAATGCAAATCTCAGACTTTATCCATACAAAAGTCCGGAGAAATCGTCAATTGCTAAATATAAATCTCGAACCCATTAGAACTCTCTCGAGAGCCACCCACTTTGCTCAAATCCAAATTACACTATCATAACGGGCCGAATGACACATGCCCCATTAGTAAAACAAACACAAAGAAGTAACTTGTCATGACCTAATTCTATTTAGGTCGTGATGGCGCCCAGCATCGTTGCTAGGCAAGCCAACCTTAAACAATCTTATGATTTCCCATTTAGTAAGTTTTTCAAGTAATTAAATTTCCTTAATTTTAAAGATTTGAAAAATAACAAATTTAGAATAATTAAAATGAAAGTATCTAAATGCAATCATAACCGTAGAAAAAAAGCCAAAACCACAAATCTAGTAGTGTGTGCCAAGACCTGGTGTCACAAGTGTATGGGCTATTACTAGAATATACAAAGTAGTACTACACAACTGTCTGAAATAAAATAGACAAAGAAATAAGGCAAAAGGAAAACTTCGGCTGCTGCAGAACGGGCTCGGAAGACAGCTCACCGCAAGTCTAGCAGTAGTAATCAAGTGTGTGCACCGGACTGATATCCAGAAGCACCTACCTCAGATCCTTCACATCAAGTGCATAAGTATAGCGTGAAACCATAAACAACATGTACCCAGTAAGTATCTAGTCTAACCTCGAATAAATAGAGATGAGGGGTCGACTTTGACACTTACTACGGGCCAACAATAAAAATATATACAACTGCTAATTAAACATAAGATATATAAATGACAATATAACTTAAATGCAAGAATTTAAATAGCCAATCCTTTCACCGAATAGAAATTTCCAACCCAACTTCTCTCCTTTAATCTTTTACCTTATCAAACCAATGAAGCAATGTCAAATATATTAGAGGTTCCAGTATCATTTCGCACGAGTTATGTCGAGGACGTACGGCCCAATCCAAAATACATATAAATATATTGTGTGCACTGTCGAGGGTCGAACGGCGTAAACCATAGATGAATCTATTAACCTGCAGAGGCGAACGACCCGTTCCCATGAGAGTAGTGGAAAAGTCACCCCGCTCGCAAAATATACTTGCGACGCGGTTAAATATAATTTATCAAGTTAATCATAACATCCCTCAATTCTTTTCAAAATAAAGAAAACTCAGCTTGAAACCTTTGAAATCTTAAAATCCTTAACTTAGCCTCATTCGATACCATTAAAGATTTAAAATCAGATGACGGTGTCCACAAAGCATGGTGTGAACCTAAAACGACCCAAACATGAGTAGGAATAATAGCTACGTACGGACTCTTATCACTTTGTGTGTACGTAGCCCCCCTCAAATAACAACATATTAAATAAGTTCACATATGGGGTAAATTCCCTCTTACAAGGTTAGAAAATAGACTTACCTCATCTCAAGGCCTACTTTCCGGTCCAAGATTGTGCCCAAACCCTCAATTTCGCGCCAAACGACTCGTAACTAGTCAAATGTTGTTTAAAATAATTAATACATGCTTAAAAGTTCATATCCCAACTATCAAAGTGATTTCCCAAGCCTATTTGCAAAATTCCTAAACTTCACCCCCGGGCCCACGTGCCCGGATTCCGAAAATGTTTTAAGAAAGTTGTTACCCATAAAAAACCTTAGGCTTTCCCCAATCAATTTTGTGGTTGAATCTCATTTTTATAAAAAGCTTAGGTTTTCACCTAAACCCATAATTTTCACTAATCTACATGTTATAATCTATCCATAAACTATGTATTTAACACACATTGTATGGAAACTACTTACCTCAATTAGTTGATGAAAATACCCTATTTAACCAGCTCCAAAATCACCCCCAAGAATGCAAGAAATGAGCAAAAATGCTCAAACCCCGATTTAAAACACCCCCTGCCTTCAGCGATTGTCGCACCTGCGGTGCCTGGCGGCATTTGCGGTACCGCATCCACGGCGCTTGGGCCGCTTCTGCAGCGGTCTTTAAGCCAGCAAAGGTCGCTTGTGCAGAGGGGAGAGCCACACCTGCGGAGTCCATTTCTGCATCAAGGGGGCTGCTCTTGCGGAGAAAGCCACTTCTGCGGACACGGGCATCACACCTGCGCGCTCGCAGGTGCACCAAACTTCTCGCTCCTCCGGATCCTGGGAAGCCTTAGCTTGCTCGCTTCTGCGGCTCCTTGCTCACACCTGCGAGCTTGCACCTGCGGCTGGTCAAGCGTAGGTGCGATTATGGCAGCAACTGGGAGCTTTAACTTTGGATCCCAATTTCCAACTTGGTCCGAGCCTCGTACGATTGACACTCGGGGACCCCAGGGCCCCGCCCAAACTTACAACAAATTTGGAATCATAAAACAGACTCCCTCGAACTCTCGAAACACCTAAAACAACATTAAAACTACGAATCACACCCCAAAACCAATTGAATCAAATTTATGAACTTCAAGTTTTTCAATTACTCCCAATGCGCCGAACCGTACTTAAACCACTCGGAATAATACAAAATTTTGCGTGCAAGTCTTAAATGACATTACGAAACTATTGACGGTCTTGGAATTCCATTTGGACCTCAATAACACTGAAACCCGCTCCAAACCAAATTTAAAGGACTTCTAAAACCTTCAAAGAACCAACTTTCACTATTAGACGCCAAGACACTCCCGGGTCATCCAAAACCTGATCCGAAAATACGCCCAAGTCTGAAATCATCATATAAACCTATTGAAACCGTCAAATCTTGATTCCGAGGTCGTTTACTCAAAATGTTGACCGACGTCAAACTTAGCCTTTTAAGGCCAACTTAAGGAATCAAGTGTTCTGATTTCAACCCGAACCCTTCCAAATCCCGAACCAACCATCCCCGCAAGTCATAAAATGGTAAAACCACATGCGGAAAGTCTTATTTAGGGGAACGAGGTTCTAGAAAATAAAATGACCGGTCAGGTCATTACATTCTCCACCTCTTAAACAAACATTCATCCTCAAACAGGTCTAGAATCATACCTGGAGTGTTGAATAAGTGTGGATATATGCTCTGCATGTCCTCCTCGGACTCCCAAGTCGCCTCCTCGACGGGTTGGCCCCTCATCTAACTGAATTGTGCTGATGTCTAAAATATGTGATAGGTCGATGTGATACCTCCGGAGCATAGTTACGTGGAAGATCGGATGAACTCCCGATAGACTGGGAGGCAAGGCAAGCTCATAAGCAACCTCTCCAAATCGTCTCAACACCTTAAATGAGTCTATAAACCTTGGGCTCAACTTGCCCTTCTTCCCAAATATCATGATCCCCTTCATCGGCGAGACTTTCAAGAGAACCTTCTCGCCTACCATAAATGATAAGTCACGCGTCTTCTGGTCTGCATAACTCTTCTGTCTGGACTATGCTGTGCGAAGTCGTTCCTGAATCAACTTTACCTTTTTCAAGGCATCCTTCACCAAATCAGTACCATATAACTTAGCCTCGCCGGGCTCAAACTATCCGATGGGGGAACGACATCACCGACCATATAAGGCCTCAAATGGAGCCATCTCGATGATGGACTGGTAACTGTTGTTGTAAGCAAACTCGGCCAAAGGCAAGAACCAATCCCAATGTGCCTCAAAGTCAATCAATCACACATGCTCTGAGCATGTCCTCCAAGATATGAACTGTCTGCTCCGACTTCCCGTCGGTATGTGCATGAAATGCGATGCTGAGATCTACACGGGTCCCCAACTCACTCTGTACTGCTCTCCAGAAATGCGAAGTAAACTGAGGACTTCTGTTTGATATGATGGAAACAGGCACACCATGCAGCCAAACTATCTCCTGGATATAAATCCGGCCCAACCTCTCTGAAGTATACATAGTCATCACATGAATGAAATGTGCAGACTTGGTCAGTCAGTCTACAATGACCCAAACTTCATCAAACTTCCGCAAGGTCCGCGGCAACCCAACTACAAAGTCTATAGTAATGCACTCCCACTTTCACTCAGGTATAGTCATCTGCTGGGGCAGGCTTCCTGGCCTCTGGTGCTCATACTTAACTTGCTGGCAATTTAGGCATCCGGCTACATACTCAACTATGTCTTTCTTCATCCGCCGCCACCAATAATGTTGCCTCAGGTCGTGGTACATCTTCGTAGCACCTGGATAAATGGAATATCGAGAACTGTGCGCCTCCTCTAGAATCTTCTCCCTCAAGCCATCAATATTTGGAGCACATAGACGACCCTGGAGTCGTAAAACACCATCCTCACCGATAGAAACCTCCTTGGCATTACCCTACAGTACCGTCTCTCGGAGAACTGTCAAGTGCGGGTCATCAAATTGTCGAGCCTTTATTTGTTCCAATAATAGAGACTGGGAAACGACGCATGCAAAAACTCGGTTGGGCTCAGAAATATCATCCTTCACGAGTCTGTTAGCCAAAGATGGAATGCCCAAGGTTAGGGGTCTCTCCTTCGCTGAAATGAATGCCAAGCTACCCATACTCTCTACCTTTCTGGTCAAGGCATCCGCGACCACGTTCGCCTTGCCCAGATGATAAAGAATGGTGATGTCATAATCCTTTAGTAACTCGAGCCATCTACGCTGCCTCAAATTGAGATCCCTTTGCTTGAACAAATGCTGCAAATTACGATGCTCGGTGTAAACCTCACAAGACACCCCATAAAGGTAATGCCTCCAGATCTTAAGAGCATGAACAATCGCAGCCAACTCCAAATCGTGCACAGGATAATTCTTCTCATGGGGTTCAACTGACGTGAAGCTTATGCAATAACTCGCCCCTCTTGCATCAATACACAACCCAATCCAACGCGTGAAGCATCGCAATACACCGTATGCATCCCCGAACCGGAAGGCAACACTTGAATTGTTGCTGAAGTCAAAGTTGTCTTGAACTTCTGGAAGCTCGCCTCACAATCATCGGACCAATAAAACAGAGCACCCTTCTAGGTCAATCTAGTCAAAGGTGCTGTAATAGATGAGAAGCCCTCCACAAACCGATGATAATAGCATGCTAAACCGAAGAAGCTCTTGATCTCAGTCGCCGTAGTAGGACGAGGCCAAATCTGAACCGCCTCAATCTTCTTGGGACCTACCTTAATACCCTCGCCTGATACAACATGCCCCAAGAATGCTACGGAATCTACCCAAAACTCACACTTGGATAACTTAGCATATAGTTTTTGTCCCTGCAAGGTTTAAAGAACCACTCTCAAATGCCGCTTATGTTCATCCATGATAAACGAGTAGATCAAAATGTCATCAATAAAGAGAATAACAAACGAATCAATATAGGTTCCTGAACACCCTGTTCATCAAATCCATAAACACCACTGGGGTGTTAGTCAAATCGAATGACATCACTGGAAACTCATAATGGCCATATCTAGTACAGAAAGTAGTCTTCGGAACATCCGATTCCCGAATCTTTAACTGATGGTACCCCGATCTCATGTCAATCTTAGAGAACACCCTATCACCCTGTAACTGGTCAAACAGATCATCAATACGGGGCAACATATATTTGTTCTTAATGGTGACTTTGTTCAACTGGCTGTAATCAATGCACATCCGCATAGTTCTATTTTTCTTCTTCACAAATAACATCGGTGCACCCCAAGCTGATACACTCGGCCTGACGAACACCTTTTCTAGAAACTCCTCAAGCCGTTCCTTCAACTCTTTCGGAGCCATACGGTACGGTGGGATAGATATAGGCTGGGTACTTGGAGCCAAATAAATGTAGAAATCGATATCATGATCTGGTGGCATGCCTGGAAGATCAAAAGTAAACACATCGGAGAACTCCCTGGCTACTGGTACTGAATTAATCACCGGAGGCTCTACGGTAGTATCCCGAATATAGGCTAGATAAGCCAAATAACCCTTCTCGACCATGTTTCGAGCCTTCATAAAAGAAATGATCCGACTAGGTGTGCTAACGGACGAACCCTTCCACTCCAGTCTAGGCAACTATAACATCACCAAGGTGACAGTCTTGGCATGGAAATCAAGGACGGCGTGATACAGATATAACTAGTCCATGCCCAGTATAACCTCAAAGTTGGTCATATCGAGCAACAGAAGGTCTGCTCTAGTCTCATAATCACAGAATATGACCATGCAGGACCGATAGATCCCATCCCCCATAACAGAATCACCCACAAGAGTGGACACATAAACACGAGTGCCCAAGGACTCACGAGAAATATCCAGGAAATAAAAAAAAAGAGATGACATATATGAATAGGTAAACCATGGATCAAATAATACCGAAGCATCCCTACCGCAGACAAAAATAATACACGTGATCATGGAATCTGAGGCCACTGCATCTGGTGTGGCCGAAAAAGCATAGAACCTAGATGGAGCACTGGCTGGCTAGCCTCTGCCTGATTGAATAGTATTTGGCTGACCTCCCTGGCCTCCACCTCTAGGACGAACTCTACCTGCCTGCCCTCCGCCTCTGGGCGCCGGACAAATGATGTTGTAATCATGGGCCGAGGGCCCTGCTGTACTGCCTTGCCCCGAAGCTTGGGGCAGAATCTCCGCACATGATTGGGATCCCCGCACTTGAAACAAACTCTCGGTGTGGTGATCTATTGTCCTGAAGTATGGACCTGATGGCCTGAATACCCTCTCCGGAACCTCGCCTCTTAATCGGTCACTGACATCTGACCCTGCTGGAGCTTCTCAAATTGAAACCGCAACTCTTCCCTCTGAGAGGGTGGAATATACCTGTCCAAGAATAGGCGTGTAAACTAGTCCCAAGTCATGGAAGGAGNAATGCCTCCAGATCTTAAGAGCATGAACAATCGCAGCCAACTCCAAATCGTGCACAGGATAATTCTTCTCATGGGCTTCAGTTGGCGTGAAGCATATGTAATAACTCGCCCCCCCCCCCCCCCACATCAATACACAACCCAAGAAAATGCGTGAAGCGTCGCAATACACAGTATACATCCCCAAACCGAAAGGCAACACTAGGACCGGTGTTGTAGTCAAACCTGTCTTGAGCTTCGCGAAGCTCGTCTGACAATCCTCGTACCAACAAAACTGAGCACCCTTCTGGGTCAATCTAGTCAAAGGTGTTGCAAAAGATGATAAGCCTTCCACAAACCAGTGATAATAACTTGCTAACCCCAAGAAGCTGCTGATCTCAGTCGCCGAAGTAGGACGAGGCCAATTCTGAACTGCCTCAATCTTCTTGGGATCCACCTTAATACCCTCACCTGATACAACATGCCCCATGAATACTACAGAATCTAGCCAAAACTCACATTTAGAGAAATTAGCATATAGCTTTTATTCCCGCAAGATCTGAAGTGCCACTCTCAAATGTTGCTCGTGCTTCTCCATGCTACGTGAGTAAATCAAAATGTCATCAATGAAGACAATGAAAAACAAATCAATGTAAGGCATGAACACCCTGTTCATCAAATCCATTTACACCGCTGGGGCATTAGTCAAACCGAAGGACATCACTAGAAACTCTTAACGGCCATATCTAGTACAGAAGGCAGTCTTCGGAACATCCGAGTCCCGAATCTTCAACGGATGGTACCCCGATCTCAAGTCAATCTTAGAGAACACCCTAGCACCCGGCAACTGGTCAAACGAATCATCAATACGCGGCAATGGGTACTTGTTCTTAATGGTGACTTCTCTAGTCTCTAGTCTCATAACCACAGAATGTGACCATACATGACCGATAGATCCGATCCACAACAATAGATTTGCCCACAGGAGTGGACACATAAATAAGAGTGCCCAAAGGCTTACAAGGAATATCCAGCACCGTAGAAAAAAAAACGCAAAGAAGTAACTTGTCATGACCTAATTCTATTTAGGTCGTGATGGCGCCCACCACCGTTGTTAGGCAAGCCAACCTTAAACAATCTAGTGATTTCCCATTTAGTAAGTTTATCAAGTAATTAACTTTCCTTAATTTTAAAGATTTGATAAATAACAGATTTAGAATAATTAAAATGAAAGTAGCTAAATGCAATCATAACTGTAGAAATAAAGCCAAAACCACAAGTCTAGTAGTGTGTGCCAAGACCTGGTGTCATAAGTGTATGCGCTACTAGTAGAATATACAAAATAGTACTACACAACTGTCGGAAACAAAATATACAGAAAAATAAGGCAAAAGCAAAACTTCGGCTGCTACAGAACGGGCTCGAAGGACAGCTCACCGCAAGTCTCGCAGTAGTAATCAAGTGTGCGCGGAGGACTGATATCCAGAAGCACCTACCTCATATCCTGCACATCAAGTGCATGAGTGTAGCGTGAGTACATAAACAACATGTACCCAGTAAGTATCTAGTATAACCTCGAAGAAGTAGTGACGATGGGTTGACTTTGACACTTACTACGAACCAACAATAAAATTATATACAACTGCTAATTAAACATAAGATATACAAATGACAATAGAACTCAAATGCAAGAATTTAAATAGCCAATCCATTCACCGAATAGAAATTTCCAACCCAACTTCTCTCCTTTAATCTTTTACCCTATCAAACCAACGAAGCAATATCAAACAAATAGGAGGTTCAAGTATCATTTCACACGAGTTATGCCGAGGACGTACGACCCGATCCAAAATAAATATAAATATATTGTGTGCACTACCGAGGGTCGAACAGTGCGAACCATAGATACATTTATTAACTTGCCGAGGCGAACGGCCTTCTCCCATGAGAGTTGTGGAAACGTCACCCTGCTCGCGGAATATACTTGCATCGCGGTTATCAAAAACCTAGGTTTTCACCTAAACCCATAATTTTCACTAATTTACATGTTATAATCTACCCAAAATTTATGTATTAAACACACATTGTATAGACATTACTTACCTCAACTAGTTGATGAAAATCCCCTCTCTAACGAGCTCCAACATCGCCCCCAAGAATGCAAGAAATGAGCAAAAATGCTCAAACCCCGATTTAAAACACCCACTGCCTTCAGCGATTCTCGCACCTGTGGTGCCTTGGCCAACTTTGCGGTACCGCATTTACGGCGCTTGGCCTGCTTCTTTGGAGTTCCTCAAGCTAGAGAAAGTAGCTTCTGCAGAGGGGAGAGCTGCACCTACGGAGTCCGCTTCTGCGTCAAGGGGGCCGCTCATGCGTGCTCGCAGGTGCGCCAAACTTCTCGCTCATGCGGATCCTGGGCAGCCTTGTCTTGCTCGCTTCTGCGGCTCCTTGCTCGCACCTGCGAGCTCGCACCTACAGCTGGCGAAGCGTAGGCGCGATTATGACAGCTGCTGGGAGATTCAGCTTTGGCTCAAAATTTCCAACTTGGTCTGATCCTCGTCCGATTGACACTTGTGGCCCACGGGGCCCCGCCCGAACATACCAATTTGTTTGAAATTATAAAACGGACTCGCTCGAACTCTCGGAATGCCCAAAACAACATTAAAACTAAGAATCACATCCCAAAACCAATTGAATCAAACTTATGAACTTCAAGTTCTTGAATTGCTCCCAATGTGCCGAACCGTACTTAAACCACTCGGAATGACACCAAATTTTGCGTGCAAGCCTTAAATGACATTACGGAACTATTTCCGGTCTCGGAATTCCATTTGGACCTCGATAACACTAAAGCCGCTCCAAACCAAATTTAAAGGACTTCTAAAACCTTCAAAGAACCAACTTTCACTATTAGGCGCCAAGATGCTCCCTGTTCGTCTAAAACCCGATCCGAATATACGTCCAAGTCCGAAATCATCATATGAACCTATTGGAATCATCAAATCCTGATTCCGTTGTCATTTACTCAAAATGTTGTCCGAAGTCAAACATAGCCTTTTAAGGCCAACTTAAGGAACCAAGTGTTCCGATTTCAACCCGAACCCTTCCAAATCCAAAACCAACCATTCCTGCAAGTCATAAAATAGTAAACTCACGTACGGGAAGTCTTATTTAGGGGAACAGGGTTCTAGAAAACAAAACAACTGGTCAAGTCGTTACATAACCATGCTTTAACACCACTAATCAATTACATACTCCGTGCGTACTACATCCTTCAAATAACAACTTAATCATTCCATGATTTTCATATTTTCGTAAAGTGTAATGTAACCCATATTCATGAATGTTCCTTGCTCGAGTCATCCCCGATCTCAACCTCTGCAGTCATATCTAATCCACAAGTATGTCTTAAACCAAAACTAAAATTTAACATATAACCATGAAATTAAACTGTCAACAACAGGCTGTCCCACTTGGCTCAAAGTTATAAATCATGACATTCAATAACTGACAATACCCATACTGTCTTACTGCCATGATGCTACAGTGAGATTTAACTACATTCTTCACAGCTCACACAACACCAACCATAAAATACCTCACTCATCCACTAAGCTCGTATTTATTTCTCTTGACAGTCAGGTCAACTTTCTCGACCAGATTCAAATTCAAATCTTAACACGTACACCCCGCTGGTAGAAAAGAAAGCCTCCACACAATATCATAATGATCCCACATCTGTAGTTTACCCCGCAGGTGATAACCCACTTGCTTAGCTTCAAATTGACATCTCTCCATAACCTTTTACAGCCACAAATACTACGCCATCACTTAATCTTTCTGAGTCCAAACACATTAACAAGACATGAGAATTTAATTTATCCCACTTTTTCACAACGTGAAAGATCCTTCAACATACTTATAACTCGAGACTATACATCAAATCAAGACGGAAATCAGGCACAAAAATGGCTCTTTGTTTTACATCTTGATAAACCTTTCTCGTCACGTTCAAACCATCTGAACACATTCCACAGTCGAA
>AWOL01S0227201.1:0-15006 GCA_000715115.1 Nicotiana otophora | reverse complement strand
CCCCCCCCCCCAACAAATGTTTAAGCCACCAATCCATCTACAATATCCCTACACCCTAAAACCTTCATTTGCACATGCATGCCCAACAATATACTTGCAACCCACAAGAATCACATCCTCCACTCTCCACATACACCCAAATTCGAGATTGAGGGTTCAAGACTTTTGATCACCATCCCATAAGCCCCAAGTCCGAGCAAGAATGGAAGAGTAGAATTGATAAAGCTCCTCCCTCTCTCTCTAAATTGCTCTCCTCTCTCTAGAATTTCAGGTTATACCTTCTAATATAACCCCCTAAGGCCTTATATCAAAATAGAGTCCAATTAGAAAATTTTCAAGAATAACCCCTGATGTCTAATCCGCAAAGGATTCCATGGTCAGCAAAACAGATTTGCGGTCAGCAGAATAGCCCACAAAATGGTCTTCAAAATCAGGGTTGGGTCTGGTCAGATCTGCAACGGATCCGCGGTTAACGAACCATAGTTGCGACGGATTCGAGGTCGGCAGAATAGATCTGCGGTCGCATAATGGACTACAAAATGTTCCTCAAAAATTGAGTTTCTTCTGACATATTTTGCGATGATTCCGCAGTTAGCGGAACAGATTTGCGATAGCATAATGGGTCACAAAATTTCCACTCTCCGCAAATTTTCTACCAACTCCATGATGCATTTCACAGTCCAAAATCATAGAACATTAGCTTACATTGGCACCATAAAAACATACATCCTTGGTAAACTTTTACGAGGCCTTACAATTGGCACCTTACACGAACCATAGGCACGTTACAAGTTTTTAGCTTGCCAAAAAACAACGAAGTATAGAAGCTTAGCAGCAGACCTGGCGCAAAAAATAATTCAAAGAGCTGTGAGCATGCCTTAAGGCCACGCGAGACGCGAGCCCTAGGCACTCCCCTCTAGTTCTCCTTTTTGGATTTGGAATGTCAAGTTCCACCATATACAAACCCTAATTGATATAAATACATCCTAAAACGTTCTTTTGAAGGGGGGAGATTCTACTTTAGAGGAAGGAAACACTTTTAAAGGCAAGAACACGTTGGAGCAAGGAGGAAGATTCAACCACATATTTTTTCCCTTCTTCTTCCTAGTTTTTATTATTGGTTATGAATTTAAGTATTGTGTTTTCACATACTTCTATGAGTAGTTAATTATGTTTTCTATAGTTTTGATGAAACATTTTTGAGGATGAATTCTTGTTACGTTTTAATATAGTTTAGCCTTTGAATTTCATTTACTTGTTTAACTACGTGCTTAATTTAGTTAAATGAAGAGTTCTCAATTAATGATGCCTATTTATTATGTATTGCTCGAAAGAGAATGTGTATTTAGGTAGGTGTTAAACTACGCCACTCCCTAAGTATATGAGAGATCAATAATGCGGGTTTAATTGCGGAATTAGAGATAATGACGCTTTCGCGGTCGTAGTGAGCTGTGAAAAATCGTTAGCCAGCATAGTTCAAGAGAATATGGTAAGTTGAGTGCTCACGATAAGTAGAGAATAAATTGGCAAAATAATAGTTAACGTAGCAAGAAAGATTCTAACAATTGAAAATATCATAATCCAGGGCCTTCTTAATCTTGTCTCCATCTCCATCCTCGTTAGTTGATAATTTAACTGCTTTGTAGTATTTGTTAGTTAATTAGTTTAAAATAAAAAATATAATCTTTATAATTAGAAATTGTTCGGACTTGTGTTTCTTAACAATATGGAACAGTTGTAGCTAATGCCTTAGTTCTCTGTGGGGTTCGACGCAAACTCTTGGACTGAATTATATTTGCAGCGACCGCTTATCCTTTTAGGACTAGAGTTGGTTGTGGTCACTTTTTCAACACTTTCTAAGGACCAAAAATGTAGTTTTAAGATTTTAAAATAAATTACTAAACCAGTGTATGAACCGCCACTGCACGCACCGCGGCTGTGGACGTTTCTCAGAGTACGGATTGAATCTCGATTTTTTGACGTCCAAACTTGGTCCTCGACCCCCGAACACGATCCCGACTTAATCCTTTGGCCTTTTACTTAGACTTCAAAGCTCCAAATCACTCGAATTCATTTCATAACATCTCCATAGCTCGGAATCACTCCTACAAGGCGTAAAACATAAAATTAGTGCAAAACACTATCAATTAAAGCTCAATACGAATAAAGTGCAGTACATTAGAGCGCAACAAGCGACTAAAACATGAGATTATAGCCTACCATCAACACCTTACACTTAAACGATTGCTCGTCCTCGAGCAATCAAACTACACTTTATATAGATACGACCTTTTTAACAACTCTAATAACTCATCACACCAAGAATATTTAAAATAGACTAAGCACAATACTGTAATATCCTCGCCTCAAGATTTGACTCAAAACCACCATGCATTATATATAACCAGCTCACTTACTCTAACATAGAAATCACTGACAATACCTTTCCTTCATGAACCAAGTGCCCTCACACAACAATAGAGAGTAGTTCCACACACAATAAAGTTTAAGAACAATTAGGAACTCAAGATAGAAAGAATTCACTCACTCTTAGAAATAACATTCATATGCCACAAAAGACGCACCATAGGCTTGCCCGTAGTGTACTACTCTACTAATTGAGCTCATTCAGTCGAGGATCAAATAGGACTTTAATTGATTGTAAGTAGGCTGCGGGATGGGTAGGATACATTTGGATATAAGAGTGACTACATCTCCCTACACTTAATACATTTGGTTAATGCATACATTTGGTTAATACATACATTTCATTGTTCAAAACCCCACACTTATGTCAAACCATAACTCCACCTTCACATCACATACATTAACTCCCTCTTTTTTAAGCACAATTACATAAAGAGTCACCACTATCAAGGAATATTTTTCACAATCATACACTTATTTTTTCTTTCTTTTTCAATTCAAATGGCTTTCATTTTTTCAAAACAATGCACCTTTATCCTATTTCAATAGTTCCACTCAAAAACCAGACCAACCACCTCACACTTCAACTTTTACAAAGTTCATAACAAATTCAAGTGCTCACAGGAGGTAAATAGTTCAAATAGATGGTCCAAACAAATGGGTAAGGCTTGTAATGTGGTTGCCACATAAATAGGATTACAGGATCAAATGGGTTAACTACAATACAATACAATTAGGTGGGTAAAACCATATCATTGGCTCAACAAAGAAATACCTATATCACTTCCTAGACTGAACAAAACTACTATTTCGCTTCGCAAACACAATGGGCAAGTTATACACATCAAATACAATGCACATAATACACAAAACTAACACACATGGCACATAACTCACTCAAGATTGGGCAATCAAGACACTCTAGTCAAAGCGGTTAAACACATTAAGATCATTCAATTTAAGATACTTCTACAAGAGTCAAAAACTGAGCCTAAGCGTCACAACTAAAGAACTCACTATTCTTAAGGCATAATAAAGTCATAAGATATTGCTTTCAATTCATATCAGAGCACAAAGTTTCCTACTCCTAACAAAATTAAAATTTAACTACACTTGGTTCAAACAAAACCTTTAGAAAAGAACCGCGGCACAAAGAAAAACCAAGGGGGAATTTATACACTACCTAACAAAAGAAAATCTTTTTTGTCTTTTTCCTTTGAACTTTAATCCCTCAAGAAACCTGTCGATGATATCCATCGTCAGGAAAAATCAAAATTTTTTCAATTCTTATGATTTTCTCAGAAAATAATTCTATAACTACTAAATCTAACAAAACTAACACATATACATATAACATACAATTACCCCACTCAATTAAAAAGAAAAAGGTAAAGGAAAATTCCCTGATCATCTAGTCAGGGTCTGAGTCGAAGTCGGGATCCATTCCTCGACTTCAAACTAATGCGCACATCCATGCAGACAACTTCTTCTCGGCCTTTTTGGGGAACACCCCACACTTATCTTTCTCGCTCACCGCAGCCTTTTCTTTTCAGCACCTCACTTTCCATTCAACACTTGCAGCTGATGTTTTTCTTTTGCGCCCCCTTTGCTATATTCATATCAAAAGTAATCGTCTCCTCACCCACTCTAAGCACGAGCTTCCTCTCGTGTATATCTAATATAGCTCTACCCGTCGCTAAGAATGGTCTTCCTAGGATGAGGGGGACCTCCTTGTTCTCCTCCATATTCACCACTATAAAGTCTACGGGAAATATGAACTTATATACCCGAACTAAAACATCTTCCACTATCCCCTAGGGTATTAAAGTCGTTTGGTCCGCCAGCTGCAAAGAAATTGGCATTGACCTTATCTCTCCAATCTTCTTCTCCAGTTTCCTGTAAATAGACAGAGTCATTAGATTAATTGAGGCACCAGAATCACATAAAGATTTATCAAAATTGATCATTCCTAATGAGCAAGGTATACTAAAACTCCCTGGATCTACACATTATTTTGGGAGTTTGTTTTGCAATATCACGCTGCAATGCTCTGTGAGATTGACCACTGAGGTCTCATCTATCTTCCTCTTCTTTGTAAGGATCTCCTTCATAAATTTGGCATAAGCAGGCATTTGTGAGGGAACTTTTGTAAATGGTAAGTTTACATGAACCTATTTCAGCATATCCATAAATCTCCCAAACTGCTTGTCCAGCCTTTCTCTATATAGCTTTTAAGGGAAAGGTAAAGTAGACATATGCTCTCTCTCATCATGTTCCTCCCTTCTCGATTTTTCTTCCTTCTTCTTTTTCTCCACTTTCATCGGGCATTTCTTCTTCTTATCAACATCACCTTTCGGTTGCTGTCCACTTTCTTTCTCAAAGTTACAGCATTAACTGTTTCTTTGGGATTTCTTTCACTATCAGTGGGGAGAATTCCTTGAATCCTCTCAGATAATATTTTTGCAATTTGTCCCACTTGTCTCTCTAGGTTCCGAAAATTAGTGCCCAATTCTTTGATAGATGCTCCATGGGCGTCCAGCCTCTCATCAGTTTTCAAAATGAAGGCCTTCATGAGATCTTCTATGCCAGACTGAACAGGCTGTTGAGGCTGAAATTGCTGCCTCTGCTGATTCATAAAGCTAGGAGCTCCTTATCCCCAGGGTCTGGGGTTATTGTGTTTCCATGCATTCCCAGTACCCCCGGGTGAAATCCATGAAAAATCGGGGTGCCTCTGACCCATCACATTATCATTTTCCACAGCATTCACTTCCTCAGTTGAGGCTTGCCACTCATGAGTAGGGTGTCCTCTTCCACATATATCACAAGCTGCGTGAGGCACATTTTGTATCGAGGCTAAGGTCAGCTTTTGTATTTCTTTAGCCATAGCGTCAAGCTGTACCTGCACAGATGTAGTAGTATCAACTTGGTGAATACCAGTTGATCTTCTTATTTCTGCACTCTCAGAGGGCCACTGATTAGCATCTTCAGATAACTCATCATGAATTATAACTATCTCTTCTGTAGTCTTCTTCATCAAAGGGACTCTAACTGCATTACTCAATGTTCTACATTAGGCCGGTGTCAATCCTTCCTAAATAAATCTTGGAGTTGCATCATTGTGCTTCCAGAGTTCAATTCCGCTATGTTGAAACTTTTTAACTATCTCTTTAAATCTCTCACATGCTTCAAAAATAGTTTTATACTTTTTCTGGCAGAAATTATGGATTTCTCTTCTAATCTTGCCCGTCTTAGCTGAGGAGAAATATTTATCAAGGAATTTACTGGTCATCTCCTCCCAAGTTCTGATCAATCCACTAGGAAAACTCCAAAGCCACTCCTTAGCATCATCTTTAAGCGAAAAGGGGAATTCCCTTAAGTACACCACATCTTGTGCCACCCCATTGTATTGAAAGGTGTTAATAATCTCCTCGAAGTCCATAAGATAAGTGTTTGGATTTTTGTTTGGCTTCCATCTGAACACACGACAAGTATGAAGGGTTTGAAGTAACCCTTGCTTCAACTCGAAATTATTTGCTGCAATTGGAGGTGGTTTAACACTGGATAATCCTAGATTGTAGACCGGTCTAGCATAATCACCAAGTGGTCTCCCAGGCAAGGGTTGATGTTGATTAAGTCTAACACCCCTCTCTTCTTCATAGATGTTCTGCGCATCTCTAATAGCTGCTTCCTCAGCATCCCATGCAGGTTTTTCTCCTTGTTGGGCTGCCTCTCTTGCAGCAAAATCTACATTATCATCACTGTTTCTAGCCATAGTTTCCTTGGTTGAGGATTGCCTAACCTTTTCTGTTGTCTCGGTGAGATCTCTTTCCTTCCTCAGCCGTTGCAGTTGTTTTTCAATTTCTAGCTCGTATGGTAGCACTTCCTTCACAGAAGCTCGAGTCATGCACCAACCTAACCTGTAACCTACGCACAATCAAAGAACACCCAAACGTAAAAAGAGAAAAATACAATAAAAAAGTAAAATTTCTGAATTAGCACTACAAACTACTTCAAACACTATTGATTGCCAATCGCCGGTAACGACGCCAAAATTTTACGAGCTCGAAACATACGCTTAAATTATGCTCGATAGTCAAAGATAGTATAGTATAATATCGTATCCACATGGATTGGATTTAAACAGTATTCTTGTAGTTTCTAGCTTGGTCGCTATCCAAGATGATCAACAATTGAGATTTTATATGATTTCTAACTACAATTAACTAAGAATCTAAACCTATTGACTAATGACAATCGCAACAAAAGTAAGCAAAGAAGTTGTCAATGCGAGAAAATAGGGGTTGATAGGACATGTGCAAGATAATATTTTTGGATCTAACTCTAGATAATTCACTGCTAATGTTTAAGTGAGTCTCTCGAATTCACTCAATTATTAGTTCAAACATTCAACAAAAACTCCTCTCTCGGTTACGTCTTAACCTTATAAGATGAACCAATTTAAGCACGTGAAGATATGCAAGAATGCGTAGTGGATTGATCTTTAGGAGAACCTCTCTCGATTATCCTCCTAACTAGGTTTAATCAACTGTTCAACTAGCCCTTTTTCATTACTTAGAAGAATCTATGAACTCAACCAACAATATAATGCAAAGATATCACAAGTTATGCCTTTCTCGATTACATGAATAAGTGAATATAGATGCAGCAATTAAATCATCCAAAAATGCTTCAATACATAAAACTAGAGTTATAATCCATAAACAATCATCAATACATCAAATCCATCAAACCCTAAAGAGAACTACTCCATAGATATGGAGCAATTCATCACAAATAAAGTTAAAGTAGAGGAAAACATAAATTCAATACAAACTCGTGTCTTGAGTGAGGAAGGAATGATGAAATCCTTGTGCTCGTATTCTTCCAACTCCTCCCAAGCCTCCTTAGGTCGAATATGTGTCAAAAGTCCAGATCATAACGTTTTTCCATGTATTTACACCAAGTAGGGTTGGGCCTAGACGAAATCACCTTCTCCTAGCCAAAATTGAATTTTCACTCTGTAAAATATTGCACATGCACATCACATGGGGCGACACGCCATGCGGGGCATTAGTGGGGAAATCCAGAGAGCTCAACATCTGATAGGAAACAGAATCACGTGCCGCATTTGTGGATTTTTCTCAGAGTACGGATTGAATCTCAATGTTTTTATGTCCATACTTGGTCCTCGACCCCCGAACACGACCCGGCTTAATCCCTTGGCCTTTTACTCAGACTTCAAAGATCCAAATCACTCGAATTCACTCTATAACATCTACATAGCTCGGAATCACTCCTACAAGGCATAAAATACAAAATAAGTACAAAACACTATCAATTAAAGCTCAATACAAATAAAGTACAGTAAATTAGAGTGCAACAAGCGACTAAAACATGAGATTATAGCCTACCATCATAGCAATATGATGAACCAGCTAGAGTCCAACCAAGAAGGAATGGAGAAGGTGGCTTTAGAGGGAGGGTGAAGGACATGATAGGGTATATGAAGGTAGGAACTTGGATGATATTTATGATTATAATTATGGTGGAAATGAAGAACATGGTAGAAGGTGGGGAAAAGTAGAAGACCATGGTCTTAACAACATCAAGACTTTACTTCTTACTTTCAAAGGAAGTAGTGATCCTAAGGAAGTCTTAGAATGGGAAATACAAATGGAAAGATTGTGTGAGTTTAATAATATATTCGATACAAATAGGCTCAAGCATGCCATTTCTAAACTTGTTGGTTATGCTTATTCTTGGTGGGAGAAAGAGAAACGGGATATAAATAGAAATGGAGATATTGCCATTGATTCTTGGGGGTTTCTTAGGGTGGTTATGCGAGCAAGATTTGTGCCCGAAGAGTATGTGAATGACTTGCTTACCAAATTTTATAACATGAAGCAAGGAAATGAGAATGTGGAGGCTTACTTTGAAGAGTTGGAGACAACTAGGGTTAGAGAAAATCTTGATGATAATGGAAGACTCATGATTTCTAGATTTTTGATGGGGATTAAGCATGAAATCTCTAAACAAATGACTTTGCACAAAGTTGCTACTATACATGAGGCACTCAAAGGGCCTGTCAAGATTGAAAATAAACTCCAAGAAGAGAAGCAACTCAAAGAGAGCAAATCTAGAAGCTACAACACTTCATGGAGCAAAAACAAGGAAACTTGGCTATCATTTTCAAATGAAAACAAGTCAAAAGTTTACTCCAAGTGGCGAAATGACAAAGGCAAACACAAGGTGGAGGCTAAGGAGAGAGGTAACAATTCTAAACCTTGCTTCCAAAATTATAACTCTAATAGGTGCTTTAACTTTCAAGGTTATGGTCATAAAATGAGTGAATGTCCTAATAGAAGAACCATAATTCTTATGAAGGAAACCTATGAAAGAGAAAAAAGTAGAGAATTGTGTGATGAAGAAGAGGCCTAATGTGATGATGAAGGGGAATATGACACTCCTAATATGCCTTTTTATGTTGTTAGGAGAGTGTTGATTACCCAAATGATGCAAGATATGAACCAGAGAGAGAACTTAATTCATGGAAGGTTTAAGATTAAAGAGCAAGTGTGTTCTTTGATTATTGATAGTGGTAGTTGTGCTAATGTTACTAGTGCTTCTATGATTGACAAGTAACATTTGAAGATGCAAAGACATACTAGTCCTTATAAACTCCAATGGCTTAATGAATGTGGTGAACTCAAACTAACTAGACAAGTCTTGGTGAGTTTAAAAATTGAAAGGTATGTTGATGAGATTCTTTGTGATGTGGTTCCCATGTAAGCATGTTATTTATTGTTTGGGAGGCCATGGAAATATGACAAGAGTGCTTTATTGTAATGACCCGGTCGGTTGTTTCGAGTATTGTAGACTCATTCCCCTATTTATTACCTCTTCTATGTTCATTCGTGGTTATGTCACTTGCCGAGGTAGTTGGTTTGGTTTCGGGGATGTTTTAGAGTGAATTGGGATATTTAGTCCTAAGGTTAATAGGGCTGATCGGCGTTTAACTTTGGTGTAAACAACTCTGGAATGGAGTTTTGATGGGCCTGAAAGCTTCGTATGGTGATTTTGGACTTAGACATATGTACAAATTTATGTGCCTTGAATTCGAAATTGCTCACATGTGAAATCAAGAGTCTTGAATGAAAACCGTGTTGTTATTGATGATAATAATAATGTTGGATTGTGGAAAAGAACTTGAATTATGAAATAAGGTCAAGAGCCAAGAATGACTTTATAATTAAATCCACTTGTGCCAATGTGCTAAAAACATGGGAAAGAAATATGATGTAAGATGATCGATTGAAATGGTTGATGTCTCGAATGAGATGGCTCAGCCGATCGGGCTGAGATCGGACTCCATGTAATAACACGGTGGTATTGTGAGTGAAATTATGAACATGATTGATGTCTCAAATGAGATGGCTTATTCGATCAGGCCGAGATCGGACTCCGTATAATAACACAGTGGTATTGTGAATGAAATAGTGAATATAGTTGATGTCTCAAATGAGATGGCTTAGCCGATAGGGCCTAGATCAGACTCCGTGTAGGAATACGGTGGTATTTTGGACTGTGGTATATTGGTACTAAAAATTGTCCAACCTAATAATGCGGGAGTTGACTTAAAAATCTATGTGATCCTTAACTTGATGATTTAATGTTATTTGAAGATCTTATTGAATCCTTGATTGTTTCCCTTGTATTATTATTCATTCTATTGAGATGGTGTTTAGCTTTACATACAAGTACTATTCGACAGTACTAACGTCCCTTTTGCCGGGGCACTGCATCTTTAAATGGATGCAGGTGGTTCCATAGAAGACAGTGTTGATCACAAATAAGTGCTGCATCCTCTTCTCAGCGGACTCGGTGAGCCCCATTTCACTCCGGGGTCATGTAATATATCTTTTGTTTATATTGTTGTACTTTTTGAGGTATAGCCGGGGCCTTGTTGCCGGCACCTTCTTTTAACTCTTTTGTATCTTTAGAGACTCTGTAGACACTCTGTGGGTTGTATACAGATGTTGGGAATGATAAAAAAGTTATGTTGTGTTTGATCACTTGTTCCACTCAAACTATAAGAGTATGTGTATTTTGAGACTTAAAGGTGAAATAGCTAATGAAACGGTTTAACATTGCATGTATGAACTTCCCACTATTTAATTAATGAAATCATTTCTTTTTCCTTGATCATGGGTGAGTGGGGTAGAAAGTATTTAACATGCTTGTTTGACCGGGTTCACTCGGTTGAGCGCCGGTCTTGCTTCCCGAGGTTGGGGCGTGACAAAAATGCAGCGTCCCCAGGCAAAAGGGACGTCAATACAAATAATGTACCGAGTATGTAAGGAATGAAAATCAATAAATAAAATACATAAGAGAAACATGGAGTAAAATACTCAACATGTAAGTCTGAATAGCTCTGTGAATCGTTTAATTTATAATGTCATGCATATATGTATAAATGTCATACCATGCATAGGTATATCCGTATATAAAATCATCAAGCCTCTGAGGGCAGCCCATCATATTATCTCGGCCACTGTGGGCAAAATCATCAACGTATACCAGCTGATCAGGTGGCGGTGCGTATATAACGCCATAACCTTTTCCCATATCCCATATACATATAATATATGCGTATATAACACCATCTGGTCATGGGTCAATGTACATGTATAAATAAATGAAATGCATAAGAAGTACGTTAATAAGATTTCTCGGAATGTCATTAGATCAATATGTCTTCGGATAAACTTTATCAACCATGTATTTTTCTGAGACCCATAAATAGAAGATATAATAATAAGTCACATGGGGAATCAAGAACATAGACACCCCTAGTACTTCTATGAATAGAGTCATTTATGAAAGTTGTGCGTTTGCTCGTTTCATTTGTATCGTATGAATCATACCAAAAAGAAAGAAGGGATAGCCTTAACATACCTGAGCCGATTCTCTTGACAACCCCTCTAACACATGTCAATCGCGACAAAACACGTAACGGCGAGATCGAGGTATGGGAAAATCTGTATGATATTGATATTCTCTAGAAAGGTTGTACCGTGCTCCCTTAGAATTTGCAATTCATGTTGCACCTTGTAGGGGTTCATATGTATTCCTTTTGAGAATTCCATTATCCGTTACTTAGCAAGAATTTTCATTTCCCTTTAATGATGTAGGGAGGTGTTGTTTTTATCATAGAGAGTGGGCCCCACTTTAGGTGGTGACTTAGCCCAAATATCTCCTAAACATGCCACCTAGTACACAAACCAAAGAGTCATTGTCACCTAAATTGTCTTGCTGCCACGTTGGGGGTGATGTCACCACCTAATAATTATTCACAATTTCCTAATTGGCTTGCTAATCTCCCATTAAACCAATAATTAACCAATTTTCCACATAATTAAGAATTATCTCAAATAATCTAAAATACTAATCATTTTTAACACTCTTCATACACCTTACTATCATGGTCATGTGGTACCTTGTATGGCACTAGTCCATAAATACGGGGTATTATAGCTTGTACCGTATTTTATCCCATATTGACAACCTTCAACGGAGCTCATTTTCTATCACTCGTTTACCCTCTGACCTTCACGGCTTTACTTATCACTTGTTATAAATAGCATAATACTTATAACCTTAAAATAATCTTGTCCTTGAACTGATGTCAATTATTTTACGACAAATCCAACGTACAATACTACGAGGTGTAACATCATTCCCCCTTTGGAACATTCGTCCTCGAATGTTGACTGATGCACTTATCGATCTCATAACCAGATAGCTTTTACGAATAGTTTTAATACTGTCCTTGCCATTTAGGCAACTCTTTTGTGAATAGATCAAAAGTCTAGGGCATTCCCACCTTTAGGCCTCTTTCTCACACTACGGCCTGTGGTCGGAATTCTTCCAATCTCGTAACTCTTACTACCTTCTGTCATGCAGCCTGTACGGTTTCTTTTTTCCTTGTATGTGCACCTATGCGATTCTTCCTTCCAGCTTTTAGCCAATCTCTAGGCCTCACTTTGTGATCATATACAGAATTAAGATAAGTTATCCCTCTGAGGGTCCATGGCTTTACTACATCTAAGTAGGTCATACTATACCATAACTCTTACGTTGATTTACCGTTATTGAGGTATGATACCAAACTCCAGGTTACTCTCATTGCTTATCCTATATGTATAAATCTAAGTCCTTTAATGCTTTCCCATTACAGTTCATCTTAAGAATGGTGGCCTAATCTCATCTCATACTTTGTAACTTGTATCCATCCATTGTTGATTCACCTCAATGTTGATCTACAATCTACCACTGATAACTTGAAACCTCTTACGTAATACATTGTCACTAGGGCTTATGTCTAGGGGGTATTCTAATCTCGTACCATCCGTGAAATCCTCTTTTTTTCCTTCAAATCATTATTCAATCGAAGGCCTAAACGTCAACCTTTATCTATCAGAATTACACCCTTATTCCATTACCAGGGAAGCATTCCATCTCTTCTAAATGCTATTAGTCTTAGACTCCTTTGAGTTCATCCAGGCTATACTGATCTTTCTATAACTTAGAGAAACCATTAGCTCTCTTGTTTTCCTGGGCTTAACCCCGAGGACTTTTCTATTCTCGTCACCTTCTCACTCGCATTTCCTTATCCTTACCAATGTCTTTCTAAAACCTTGTCGCTATACCATACTTTAGCTTGGGACCTACACATATCTATTTATCTCGCAACCTTCCTTCAACTTGCTTGCACCATAGATTTCCTTATGTTATTCTAGAACATCAAGCGAGACATCACATCGTCTCTAACTCTTCTTTACTCTCTTAACTAGACCTCTTGATACCTAGAAACCATAGGCTAGAAAATATGCCACTGACAATGGTGCTATCATTCCTGGATAATGAATCCCAGTGCTTCTAGCCCTCTATCTAAAGTATATATTATTCACCACCTTCCGCACCTGAGCATCTCGTACATTGTTCACCTTTACCTTACCTTAAAAATCTTGCATCACATATTCTATCTCTTTCATGACCTCCCTTCCACATATGTATAATTCACATCCACAACTTGAAGCTCTATTATAATACTTGCACCTCTGGTGCATACACAATCCGGTGGGAGCTTCATACTGACTTCTTATGAGGCTGGTACTCTTCTAACTAGCTTTATCGCAGAGCCGTTATAGAATATGGTTGTTGTACTATCTCTATTGTACCTCAGATATTAAGAGTGATTCTGCAATGTTCTCAATCATGATTTCTATAATTTTCTGGGTCCAATAAACAAACTCTTGATTTACTTAGTTGATGTAACTCTTTAGTTTTCTCGTCCCTTTAATCAGCCTTTATGTAGGCTTAAGCTATCTTCTGATCTGCTGCTCATGGTATTAGTTATTACTTTAGCCTTTCATGGACGCTATGGAATATCCATGATACAATCTTCTATAAATTCAATCCTTTGTCTATGACCTGGACTCAATTCTTTCTTTTAACTTATACGGGAGTCTTCTACGACTGTATGATTGTCAACATATATGTTGCATGAATAATACTCCGAAATCTTATGTGTGTTCATAACGTAACCAACTCTGGATCATTGCTAGAATAATTCCTTTCGTTCCTTCTCAGCTTTATTTAAACGTAAGCTATTACTTTTCCTGGTCTTTCTACCCCCTTTGTTGCATGCATACTTAGCTTATCTTAGTTCACATGCATGCCAGAATTTTCGTGCAACTCATATGATCTCGAATATTACTTTTGATTTTTTTTTCTTCTTCCCGTTCATTAGCCACGATAGGTTCCACTTTCTTATGGAGTGCATACAATGTTGTTGTGATACTGTTGTTACAAGATCATTTCCTTTTTAGGTCATTGTGCTTAGTTTGAAGCCTTCTTCCTTATTTCCTCAACTAGTCTTTCACTGTAGTAATTAAGGAGGACCCTCTGACTCTTGTAAAGCTGCGAGCTTATTACATCATATACTCGGAGGAATTTTTGATGTTCTTCCTCGCCTATAATTATCCGTAGTTACTTACCTCCACGCCATTGTTCTTGTTGGGTTGCTTCTGAACTGATATTTTGACTGTCTTCCCAGTGGTACTCTCTTTTATTTTCGTAACACTCATATGGTACCTTTAACTACTCCAACTCCTATCTGAATATTTCTCAAGGATCACAATATCATTATCTGCGACACCGGATTCACTATATTGAGGTTTTTTATGTTTATCTTGCACGATCTGTTGATTTGTCTATTTCCTCTTGTCTAGCCATAACTAGGATCTTCCTAAATCAACTGCTAACTATTCGTTGGCCCATTCTCATATCAATATTCCGCGTAATATTTCTTGGGTTATTTCCTTTGTCTTAACTTACGTCTCGCACTGGCTCCTTATCTATCAATAACATCTCGGCAGGAATTCCTCTCCTTGACGTCGTGTTTGCACAATGTTCTGGAATCATAGCATATCTGTAGTATTTGAATAAGTTCATTCTCATCCCTTTCTCATTTTTATCGCATTCTCCCTTTACCATTCCATAGTTACTAAAACCACT
>AWOL01S0227149.1:0-18406 GCA_000715115.1 Nicotiana otophora | reverse complement strand
CGGGCAAGCCCCAATTGGGCAGTATTACAATATTTTCACCACCATCGAGCTATAATCGGTGGGCAGACCCTTATTGAGCAACCTATGATCAGATGGTAAGTTATATACTGAGCCTACTATGGCTGAGCGCCTATTAGCGGTCCCAAAATGGCCGAGATACTGAGCCTAATATGGTCGAGTACCTATGAGCCAGCCTACTACGACAGAGCAGTTATACGTACCGAGCCTTATAGGACCGGACAACTATTTTACTCACTATATTGAGAGAGTTGAATTAGTATCAGCATGTAATCATATCTTTAGATAATCTTTGACTCCCAGTTACTTTCAGTTATTATATTATTAGTTCAGTCTCAACATTTAGTTATTCTATTGCCTTACATACCCGGTACATTATTTTATAGTAACGTCCCTTCTGCTCAGGACGCTGCATTTCTTGTCTACAGGTCCCGATAGATAGCTGGATAGACCTTCCCAGTAGACAGAGCTAAACATCAGCTTGGTTGGTAAGCTCCACTTTCCCAAAATTACCAGGTGTAGACCTTAGAGTCCATTTTATATATACATGTTTGATGGGTAGGTCGAGGCCCTATCCCGGCCATGATACCGTTTAGTTGTCTCTATAGACTTGTAAACGAGTCATGTATATTTTGTATATCATTATTGTGGCCTTGTCAGCCCTATGTACATGTTCAGTTATGTATTTCTAGTTGTACACGTTCATGGCGGCCTCGTTGTCCTTCACAGTTATGTATATGAGCCTTTGGGTATGTTTACCCTTCAGATGAGAGAGACGTTATATTTAGATGATTTATAATATGGACTTGATCGGTATCGTCTGCTTGTATGTAGGACTCATTAGCCTAAGTTTAGGGTTACCCCTCCAGAGTTCACAGTTACAGAGTGGTACGCTCACGCCGAGTATGGCACCGGGTGCCGGTGATGCCTCCCCAAGTGAGGTTTGATGGGACGTCAAAATTTTAGGCATTTGGGGTCCGATCTCCCGGATACATGTAGATAGCGTTGGCTATAACATACGAAAATATGAGAATCAGGCGGAATTCCAGTTTTATGGCCCTAAAATACCAAAACATAAGGAACGCTCATGGCGAGGCGGTGACCATTGTTCCTTTGGTCATTTTTTATCCAGTCTGGTCGCCTGAATGCATGCAAATGGCATAGGTTATAGCACATAAAAATTCAAAAATTGGGCGGATTTCCAGTTTTATGGCCCTACAACAACAGCNAATTCAAAAATTGGGCGGATTTCCAGTTTTATGGCCCTACAACAACAATAGCATACCCAGTATTATCCCACACCGTGTGGTCTGGGGAGGGTAGTGTGTTCGCAAACCTTACCCCTACCTTGTGAGGATAGAGAGGATGTTTCCAATGCCAGTTTTATAGCCTTAAAACTCCAAAAAGGAGGAACAGTCGTGGTGAGGTGATGACAATAGTTCCTTAGGTAGTTTCTCATCGGCCGACAAAAATTTAGGTAATTCGGGTCCGGCCGCCCGGATGCATGCATATGGCGTGGGATATAGCACACGAAAATCTGTGAGTCAGGCAGAATTCTAGTTTTATGGCCCTAAAATGCCAAAACACGAGGAATGGTTGTTGCGAGGCAATGATTATTGTTAATTAGGTCATTTTCAATAGTCCTACATTATTTATGGCTATTCGGGTCTTGTCTCCTTGATGCATGCAGATGACGTGGGCTATAACACACGAAAATTTGGAAATCGTGCAAAATTCCAATATTATAGCTCTAAAATGCAAAAAACGAGAAACAGTGATGGTGAGGTGATGACTATTGTTTCTTAGGTCATTTTGGATGGGCCTACAATATTTTTGGCGATTCGGGTCCAGTCTCCCGGCTGCATGCAGATGTTGTGGGCTATAGCATATGAAAATCTGGAATCAGGCGTAATTCCAATTTTATGGCCCTAAAATGCCAAAAAATAAAGAACGGTCGTAGCGAGGCGGTGACCAAATGTTCCTTAGGTATTTTTAATGGGCCGACAATAATTTAGGTGATTCGTGTCTATTCTCCCGGATGCATTCAGATGTCATAGGCTATAGCACTTGAAAATCTGACAATCGGGCAGAATTCTAGTTTTGTAACCCTAAAATACGAAAATACGAGGAACTTTTGGGCGGCGAGACGATGAATACTGTTTCTAAAGTACTTGTTTATGGGTTGGAAAAATTTTAGGCGATTCGGGTGCGGTCTCCCGTCTGCATGCAGATGCCGTGGGCTAGCATATGAAAATCTGGAATCGAGCGTAATTCCAAATTTATGGCCCTAAAATGCCAAAATATAAAGAACGGTCATAGCTAGGTGGTGATTAATTGTTCTTTAGGTATTTTTAATGGGCCGGCAAAAATTTAGGTGATTCGTGTCTGTTCTCTCGGATGCATGCAGATGGCATGGGTTATTGCATATGAAAATTTGGGAATCATTCAGAATTAAAGTTTAATGATCCTAAAATGCCAAAATATGAAGAACGATCATGAGGCGATGACTATTGTTTCTTATGTATTTTTTCATGGGCCAACAAATTTTAGGCGATTCGGGTCCGGTTGCCCGGATGCACGAAGATGGCGTGGGCAATAGCATACGAAAATTTAGGAATTAGGTAAAATTCTAGTGTTATGGCCCTAAAATACCAAAACAAAATTAAGAACGGTCATTGTGAAGCGATAACTATTGTTCCTTAGGTCATTTTCAATAGTCCGACATTATTTATGGCTATTCGGGTTTGGTCGCCTTGATGCATGCAGATGGCGTGGGCTATAGCACACAAAAATTTGGAAATCGTGCGAAATTCCAATTTTATTGCTCTAAAACGCAATAAATGAGAAACAGTCATGGTGAGGTGATGACTATTGTTCCTTAAGTCATTTCTGATGTGCCAACAATATTTTTAGCGATTCGGGTCCGGTCTCCCGGTTGCATGCAGATGCTGTAGGCTATAGCATATGAAAATCTGGAATCGAGCGTAATACCAATTTTATGGCCCTAAAACTCCAAAAAACAAAGAACGGTCGCAGCTAGGTGGTGACTAATTGAACCTTAGGTATTGGTATTGGGCCGGCAAATATTTAGGTGATTCGTGTCTATTTGCCCGGATGAATGCAGATGGCATGGGTTATGACACATGAAAATTTGGGAATCAGGCAGAATTAATGTTTTATGATCCTAAAACGCCAAAAGATGAGGAACGATCATGAGGCGATGGCTATTGTTTATTATGTATTTTTTCATGTGTCGACAAAATTTGAGGCGATTCGGGTACGGTTGCCCGGATGCACAAAGATGGCGTGGGCAATAGCGTACGAAAATTTGGGAGTTAGGTAGAATTCTAGTTTTATGGCCCTAAAATACCAAAATGGAATTTAGAACAGTCGTTGTGAGGCGATGAGTATTGTTCCTTAGGTTATTTTCAATAGTCCGACATTAGTTATGGCTATTCGGGTCCGGTCGCCTTGATGCATGCAGATGGCGTGGGCTATAGCACACGAAAATTTGGAAATCGTGCGAAATTCCAATTTTATAGCTCTAAAATGGAAAAACCGAGAAACAGTCATGGTGAGGTGATGACTACTGTTCCTTAGGTCATTTTTGATGGGCCGACAATATTTTTGGCGATTCGGGTCCGGTCTCCCGGCTGCATGCAGATGCCGTGGGCAATAGCATATGAAAATCTAAAATCGGGCATAATTCCAATTTTATGGCCCTAAAATGCCAAACAATAACGAACGGTCGTAGCGAGGCAGTGACTAATTGTTCCTTAGATATTTTTAAAGGGCTGGCAAAAATTTAGGTGATTCGTGTATGTTCGCCCAGATGCATGCAGATGGCGTAGGCAATAGCATATGAAAATCTGACAATCGGGCGGAATTCGAGTTTTATAACCCTAAAATGCGAAAAAACGAGGAACATTTAGACGGTGAGGCGATGACTACTATTCCTAAAGTTATTTTTTATGGATTGGAAACTTTTAGGCGATTCGGGTCCGGTCTCCCGTTTGTAAGCATATGTCGTGGGCTATAGCATATGAAAATCTAGAATCGAGCGTAATTCCAATTATATGGCCCTAAAACGCCAAAAAACAAAGAACGGTCGCAGGTAGGTGGTGACTAATTGTTCCTTAGGTATTTTAAATGGGCCGTCAAAAATTTAGGTGATTCATGTCTGTTCTCCCGGATGCATGCAGATGGCATGGGTTATTGCACATGAAAATTTGGGAATCATTCAGAATTAAAGTTTTATGATCCTAAAACGCCAAAAAATGAGGAACGATCATGAGGCGATGACTATTGTTTCTTATGTATTTATTCATGGGCCGGTAAATGATAGGCGATTCGGTTCCGGTTGCCTGGATGTACGAAGATGGCGTGGGCAATAACATACGAAAATGTATTAATTAGGTAGAATTCTAGTTTTATGGCCCTAAAATACCAAAATAAAATTAAGAACGGTCGTTGTGAGGCGATGACTATTGTTCCTTAGGTCATTTTCAATAGTCCGACATTATTTATGGCTATTCGGGTTTGTCGCCTTGATGCATGCAGATGGCGTGCGCTATAGCACACAAACATTTGGAAATCGTGCGAAATTCCAATTTTATTGCGCTAAAACACAAAAAATGAGAAACGGTCATGGTAAGGTGATGACTATTGTTCCTTAGGTCATTTGTTATCGGCCGACAATATTGTTGGCGATTCGGGTCCGGTCTCTTAGCTGCATGCAGATGCCGTGGGCTATAGCATATAAAAATCTGGAATCGGGCGTAATTCCAATTTTATGTCCGTAAAATGCCAAAAAATAAAGAACGCTCGTAGCGAGGCGGTGACTAATTGAATCATAGGTATTTGTATTGGGCCGGCTAAAATTTAGGTGATTCGTGTCTGTTCGCCCGGATGCATGCAGATGGCATGGGCTATTGCACATGAAAATTTGGGAATCAGGCAGAATTAAAGTTTTATGATCCTAAAACGCCAAAACATGAGGAACGATCATGAGGCGATGGCTATTGTTTCTTATGTATTTTTTCATAGGTCGACAAAATTTTAGGCGGTTCGGGTATGGTTGCCCTTATGTACAAAGATGGCGTGGGCAATACCATACAAAAATTTGAGAATGAGATAGAATTCTAGTTTTATGGCCCTAAAATACCAAAACGAAATTAAGAACGGTCGTTGTGAGGTGATGACTATTGTTCCTTAGGTCATTTTCAATAGTCCGACATTATTTATGGCTATTCGGGTCCGGACGCCTTGGTGCATGCAGATGGCGTGGGCTATAGCACACGAAAATGTGGAAATCGTGCGAAAATCCAATTTTATAGCTCTAAAACACAAATAATGAGAAAGAGTCATGGTGATGTGATGACTATTTTTCCTTAGGTCATTTTCTATGGGCCAACAATATTTTTGGCGATTCGGGTCCGTTCTCCCTGTTGCATGCAGATGCCGTGGGCAATAGCATATGAAAATCTAGAATCGGGCGTAATTCCAATTATATGGCCCTAAAATGCCAAAAAATAAAGAACGGTCGTAGCGAGGCGGTGACTAATTTTCCCTTAGGTACTTTTAAAGGGCCGGCAAAAATTTAGGTGATTCGTGTCTGTTCACCCGAATGCATGTAGATGGCGAAGGCTATAGCACTTGAAAATCTGACAATCGGGCGGAAGTCTAGTTTTATAACCCTAAAATGCGAAAAGACGAGGATCATTTGGGTGGCGAGGCAATGAATACTGTTCCTAAAGTCATTTTTTATGGGTTGGATAAATTTTAGGCGATTCGGGTCCGGTCTCCCGTCTGCATGCAGATGCTGTGGGCTATAGCATATGCAAATTTTGAATCGAGCGTAATTCCAATTTTATGGCCCTAAAACTCCAAAAAACAAAGAACGGTCGCAGCTAGGCAGTTACTAATTGTTCCTTAGGTATTTTTAATAGGCCGGCAAAAATTAGGTTATTCGTGTCTGTTCTCCCGGATGCATGCAGATGGCATGGGTTATTGCACATGAAAATTTGGGAATCATTCAAAATTAAAGTTTTATGATCCTAAAACGCCACAAAATGAGGAACGATCATAAGGCGATGGCGATTGTTTATTATGTATTTTTTTCATGTGTCGACAAAATTTGAGGCGATTCGGGTACGGTTGCACGGATGCACAAAGATGACGTGGGCAATAGCATATGAAAATTTAGGAATTAGGTAGAATTCTAGTTTTATGGCCCTAAACTACAAAAACAAAATTAATAACGGTCATTGTGAGGCGATGACTATTGTTCCTTAGGTCATTTGCAATAGTCCGTCATTATTTATGGCTATTCGGGTCCGGTCGCCTTGATGCAGGCAGATGGCGTGGGTTATAGCACACGAAAATTTGGGAATCGTGCGACATTCCAATTTTATTGCTCTAAAACGAAAAAACCGAGAACCATTCGTGGTGAGGTGATGACTATTGTTCCTTAGGTCATTTTTGATGGGCCGACAATATTTTTGGCGATTCGGGTCCGGTCTCCTGGCTGCATGCAGATGCCGTGGGCTATAGCATATGAAAATATGGAATCGAGAGTAATTCCAATTTTATGGCCCTAAAACGCCAAAAAACAAAGACCGGTCGCAGCTAGGTGGTGACTAATTGTTCCTTAGGTATTCTTAACGCGCCAGCAAAAATTTAGGTGATTCGTGTCCGTTCTCCCGGATGCATGCAGATGGCATGGGTTATTGCACATGAAAATTTGGGAATCATTCAGAATTAAAGTTTTATGACCCTAAAACGCCAAAAAATGAGGAACAATCATGAGGCGATGACTATTTTTTCTTATGTATTTTTTCATGTGCCGACAAATTTTAGGCGATTCGGGTCCTGTTGCCCAGATGCACAAAGATGGCGGGGGCAATAGCATACGAAAATTTAGCAATTAGGTAGAATGCTAGTTTTATGGCTCTAAAACACCAAAATAAAATTAAGAACGGTCGTTGTGAGGCGATGACTATTGTTTCTTAGGTCATTTTCAATAGTCCGACATTATTTATTGCTATTCGGGTCTGGTCGCCTTGATGCATGCAGATGGCGTGGGCTATAGCACACGAAAATTTGGAAATCGTGCGAAATTCCAATTTTATTGCTCTAAAACGCAAAAAATGATAAACAGTCATGGTGAGGTGATGACTATTGTTCCTTAGGTCATTTTGGATGGGCCGACAATAATTTTGGCGATTTGGGTCCGGTCACCCGGCTGCATGCAGATGTCGTGGGCTATCGCATATGAAAATCTAGAATCGGGCGTAATTCCAATTTTATGGCCCTTAAATGCCATAAAATAAAGAACGGTCGTAGTGAGGCGGTGACTAATTGTTCATTAGGTATTTTTAATGGGCTGGCACAAATTTAGGTGATTCGTGTTTGTTCTCCCGGATGTATGCAGATGGCGTAGGCAATAGCACATGAAACTCTGACAATCGGGCAGAATTCTAGTTTTATAACCCTAAAATGCTACAGAACGAGGAACATTTGGACGGCGAGGTGATGACTACTATTCCTAAAGTCATTTTTTATGGATTGGAAAATTTTTAGGCGATTCGGGTCCGGTCTCGCGTGTGCATGCAGATGTCGTGGGCTATAGCATATGAAAATCTAGAATCGAGCGTAATTTCAATTCTATTGCCCTAAAACGCCAAAAAACAAAGAACGGTCGCAGCTAGGTGATGACTAATAGTTCCTTAGGTATTTTTCATGGGTCGGCAAAAATTTAGTTGATTCGTGTCTGTTCTCCTGGATGCGTGCAGATGGCATGGGTTACTGCACATGAAAATTTGGGAATCATTCAGAATTAAAGTTTTATGATCCTAAAATACTACAAAATGAGGAACGATCATGAGGCGATGACTATTGTTTCTTATGTATATTTTCCTGGGCCAACATATTTTAGGCGATTTGGGTCAGGTTGCCCGGATGCACGAAGATGGCGTGGGCAATAGCATACGAAAATTTAGGAATTAGGTAGAATTCTAGTTTTATGGCCCTAAAATACCAAAACAAAATTAAGAACGGTCGTTGTGAGGCGATGACTATTGTTCCTTAGGTCATTTTCAATAGTCCGACATTATTTATGGATATTCGGGTCTGGNTCAGAATTAAAGTTTTATGATCCTAAAACGCCAAAAAATGAGGAACGATCATGAGGCGATGACTATTGTTTCTTATGTATCTTTTCATGGGCCGACTAATTTTAGGCGATTTGGGTCCGGTTTCCCGGATGCACGAAGATGGCGTGGGCAATAGCGTACGAAAATTTAGGAATTAGGTAGAATTCTAGTTTTATGGCCCTAAAATACCAAAACAAAATTAAGAACGGTCGTTGTGAGGCGATGACTATTGTTCCTTAGGTCATTTTCAATAGTCCGACATTATTTATGGATATTCGGGTCTGGTCGCCTTGATGCATGCAGATGACGTGGGCTATAGCACACGAAAATTTGGAAATCATGCGAAATTCCAATTTTATTGCTCTAAAACGCAACAAATGAGAAACAGTCATGGTGGGTGATGACTCATGTTCCTTAGGTCAATTTTGATGGGCCGACAATATTTTTGGCGATTCGGTTTCGGTCTCCCGGCTGCATGCAGATGCCATGGTCTATAGCATATGAAAATCTAGAATCGGGCGTAATTCCAATTTTATGGCCCTAAAATGAAAATAATTAAAGAACGGTCGTAGCGAGTCAGTGACTAATAGTTCCTTAGGTATTTTTAATGGGCTTGCAAAACTTTAGGTGATTCGTGTCTGTTCTCCCGGATGTATGCAGATGGCGTAGGCAATAGCACATGCAAATCTTACAATCGAGCAGAATTCTAGTTTGGATGGTGAGGCGTTGACTAATATTCCTAAAGTCATTTTTTATGAATTGGAAACATTTTAGGCGATTCGAGTCCGGTCTCTCGTGTGCATGCAGATGACGTGGGCTATAGCATATGCAAATCTGGAATCGAGCGTAAGTCATAATTTATGGCCCTAAAACGCCAAAAACCAAAGAACGGTCGCAGCTAGGTGGTGACTAATTATTCCTTAGGTATTTTTAATGGGTCGGCAAAAATTTAGTTGATTCGTATCTTTTCTCCGGGATGCGTGCAGATGGCATGGGTTATTGCACATGAAAACTTGGGAATCATTCAGAATTAAAGTTTTATGATCTTAAAACGCCAAAAAATGAGGAACGATCATGAGGCGATGACTATTGTTTCTTATGTATTTTTTCCTGGGCCGACAAATTTTAGGCGATTTGGGTCCGATTGCCCGGATGCACGAAGATGGCGTGGACAATAGCATACGAAAAGTTAGGAATTAGGTAGAATTCTAGTTTTGTGGCCCTAAAATACCAAAACAAAATTAAGAACGGTCTTTGTGAGGCGATTACTGTTGTTCCTTAGGTCATTTGCAATAGTCCGACATTATTTATGGCTATTCGGGTCTGGTCACCTTGATGCATGCAGATGCCGTGGGCTATAGCACACGAAAATTTGGAAATCGTGCAAAATTCCAATTTTATTGCTCTAAAATGCAAAATACGAGAAACAATCATGGTGAGGTGATGACTATTATTTCTTAGGTCATTTTGGATGGGCGGACAATATGTTTCATGATTCGGGTCCGGTCTCCCGGCTGCATGCAGATGTCGTGGGCTATAGCATATGAAAATCTGGAATTGGGCGTAATTCAAATTTTATGGCACTAAAATGAAAAACAATTATGAACGGTCGTAGCGAGGCGGTGACTAATTGTTCCTTAGGTATATTTGTTGGGCCGGCAAAAATTTAGGTGATTCGTGTCTGTTCGCCAGGATGCATGCAGATGGCGTAGGCTATAGCATATGAAAATCTGACAATCGGGCGGAAGTCTAGTTTTATAACCCTAGAATGAGAAAAAACGAGGAACATTTGGACGGCGAGGCGATAACTACTATTCATAAAGTCATGTTTTATGGATTGGAAAAACTTTAGGCGATTCGGGTCCGGTCTCCCGTCTGCATGCAGATGTCGTGGGCGATAGCATATGAAAATCTGGAATCGAGCATAATTCCAATTTTATGGCCCTAAAACGCCAAAAAACAAAGAACGGTCGCAGCTAGGTGGTGACTAATTATTCCTTAGGTATTTTTAATGGGCCAGCAAAAGTTTAGGTGATTCGTGTCTGTTCTCCCGGATGCGTGCAGATGGCATGGGTTATTGCACATAAAAATTTGGGAATCATTCAGAATTAAAGTTTTATGACCCTAAAACGCCAAAAAATGATGAACGATCATGAAGCAATGACTATTGTTTCATATGTATTTCTTCATGGGCCAACAAATTTTAGGCGATTTGGTTCCGGTTGCCCGGATGCACGAAGATGGCGTGGGCAATAGCATACGCAAATTTAGAAATTAGGTAGAATTCTAGTTTTATGGCCTTAAAATACCAAAACAAAATTAAGAACTGTCGTTGTGAGGCGACGACTATTGTTCCTTAGGTCATTTTCAATAGTCCGACATTATGTATGGCTATTCGGGTCTGGTCGCCTTGATGCATGAAGATGGCATGGGCTATACCACACAAAAATTTGGAAATCGTGCGAAATTGCAATTTTATTTCTCTAAAACGCAAAAAACGAGAAACAGTCATGGTGAGATGATGACTATTGTTCCTTAGGTCAGTATTGATGGGCCGACAATATTTTTGGCGATTCGGTTCCGGTCTCCCGGCTGCATGCAGATGCCGTGGGCTAGCATATGCAAATCTGGAATCGGGCCTAATTCCAATTTTATGGCCCTAAACTAAAAAAAAATAAAGAACGGTCGCAGCGAGGCGGTGACTAATTGTTCCTTAGGTATTTTTATTGGGACAACTAATATTTAGGTGGATCGTGTTGGTTCGCCCGGATGCATGCAGATGGCGTAGCCTATAGCACATCAAAATCTGACAACCGGACGGAATTCTAGTTTTATAACCCTAAATGCGAAAAACCAAGGAACATTTGGCCGGCGAGGCGATAACAACTATTCCTAAAGTAATTTTTGATTGATTGGAAAACGTTTAGGCGATTCGGGTCCGGTCTCCCGTCTGCATGCAGATGCCGTGGGCTATAGCTAATGAAAATCTGGAATCGCGCGTAATTCCAATTTTATGGCCCTAAAATTCAAAAACACAAACAACGGTCGCAGCTAGGTGGTGACTAATTGTTCCTTAGGTATTTTTAATGGGCCGGCAAAAATTTAGGTGATTCGTGTCTGTTCTCCCGGATGCATGCAGATGGCATGGGTTATTGCACATGACAATTTGGGAATCATTCAAAATTAAAGTTTTATGATCCTAAAACGCCAAAAAATGAGGAACGATCATGAGGCGATGACTATTGTTTCTTATGTATGTTTTCATGGGCAGACAAATGTTAGGCGTTTTGGGTCTTGTTGCCCGGATGCACGAAGATGGTGTGGGCAATAGCATACGAAAATTTAGAAATTAGGTAGAATTCTAGTTTTATGGCCTTAAAATACCAAAATAAAATTACAAACTGTCGTTGTGAGGGGATGACTACTGTTTCTTCGGTCATTTTCAATTGTTTAACATTATTTATGGCTATTCGGGTTTGGTCGCCTTGATACATGCGGATGGTGTGGGCTATAGCACACAAATATTTGCAAATCATGCGAAATTCCAATTTTATTGCTCTAAAATGCAAAAAACGAGTAACAGTCATGGTGAGGTGATGACTATTGTTCCTTAGGTCATATTTGATGGGCCGACAATATTTTTGGTGACTCGGGTCTGGTCTCCTGGCTGCATGCAGATGTGGTGGGCTATAGCAAATGAAAATCTGGAATCGGGCATAATTCCAATTTTATGGCCCTAAAATGAATAAAATAAAGAACGGTAGTAGCGAGGCGGTGACTAATTATTCCTTAGGTATTTTTAATGGGCCGGCAAATATTTGGGTGATTCGTGTTTGTTCTCCTAGATGCATCCAGATGGCGTAGGCTATAACACATGATATTTTGACAATCGGGTGGAATTCTAGTTTTATAAAGTCATTTTTTATGGATTGGTAAAATTTTAGGCGATTCGGGTCTGGTCGCCCGTCTGCATGCAGATGCCGTGGGCTATAGCATATGAAAATCTGGAATCGAGCGTAATTCCAATTTTATGACCCTAAAATGTCAAAAAACAAAGCACGGTCGCAGCTAGGTGGTGACTAATTGTTCCTTAGGTATTTTTAATGGGCCGGCAAAAATTTAGGTGATTCGTGTCTGTTCTCCCGGATGCATGCAGATGGCATGGGTTATTGCACATGACAATTTGGGAATCATTCAAAATTAAAGTTTTATGATCCTAAAACGCCAAAAAATGAGGAACGATCATGAGGCGATGACTATTGTTTCTTATGTATGTTTTCATGGGCAGACAAATGTTAGGCGTTTTGGGTCTTGTTGCCCGGATGCACGAAGATGGTGTGGGCAATAGCATACGAAAATTTAGAAATTAGGTAGAATTCTAGTTTTATGGCCTTAAAATACCAAAATAAAATTACAAACTGTCGTTGTGAGGGGATGACTACTGTTTCTTCGGTCATTTTCAATTGTTTAACATTATTTATGGCTATTCGGGTTTGGTCGCCTTGATACATGCGGATGGTGTGGGCTATAGCACACAAATATTTGCAAATCATGCGAAATTCCAATTTTATTGCTCTAAAATGCAAAAAACGAGTAACAGTCATGGTGAGGTGATGACTATTGTTCCTTAGGTCATATTTGATGGGCCGACAATATTTTTGGTGACTCGGGTCTGGTCTCCTGGCTGCATGCAGATGTGGTGGGCTATAGCAAATGAAAATCTGGAATCGGGCATAATTCCAATTTTATGGCCCTAAAATGAATAAAATAAAGAACGGTAGTAGCGAGGCGGTGACTAATTATTCCTTAGGTATTTTTAATGGGCCGGCAAATATTTGGGTGATTCGTGTTTGTTCTCCTAGATGCATCCAGATGGCGTAGGCTATAACACATGATATTTTGACAATCGGGTGGAATTCTAGTTTTATAAAGTCATTTTTTATGGATTGGTAAAATTTTAGGCGATTCGGGTCTGGTCGCCCGTCTGCATGCAGATGCCGTGGGCTATAGCATATGAAAATCTGGAATCGAGCGTAATTCCAATTTTATGACCCTAAAATGTCAAAAAACAAAGCACGGTCGCAGCTAGGTGGTGACTAATTGTTCCTTAGGTATTTCTATTTGGCCGGCAAATGTTTAGGTGATTCGTGTCTGTTCTCTCGGATGCATGAAGATGGCATGAGCTATTGCACATGAAAATTTAGGAGTCATTGAGAATTAAAGTTTTATGATCCTAAAACGCCAAAATATGAGCAACGATCATGAGGCGATGACTATTGTTTCTTATGTATTTGTTTCATGGGACGACAAATTTTAGGCTATTTGGGTCCAGTTTCCCGGGTGCACGAAGATGGCATGGGCAATAGCATACGAAAATTTAGGAATTAGTTAGAATTCTAGTTTTATGGCCCTAAAATACCAAAACAAAATTAAGAACGGTCGTTGTGAGGCGATAACTATTGTTGCTTAGGTCATTTTCAATAGTCTGACATTATTTATGGCTATTCGGGTCTGATCGCCTTGATGCATGCAGATGGCGTGGACTATAGCACACGAAAATTTGGAAATCATGCGAAATACGAGAAACAGTCATGGTGAGGTGATGACTATTATTCCTTAGGTCATTTTTTGATGAGCCAACAATATTTTTGGCGATTCGGGTCCGATCTCCCGGCTGCATGCAGATGCCATGGGCAATAGTATATGAAAATCTGGAACCGTGTGTAATTCCAATTTTATGGCCCTAAAATGCAAAACAATTAAGAACGGTCGTAGCGAGGCGGTGACTAATTGTTCCTTAGGTATTTATATTTGGCCAGCAAAAATTTAGGTGATTCGTGTTTGTTCGCCCGGAAGCATGCAGATGGCATAGGCTATAGCATATGAAAATCTGACAATCCGACGGAATTCTAGTTTTATAACCCTACAATGCGAAACAACGAGGAACATTTGGACGGCGAAGCGATAACTTCTATTCCTAAAGTCATTTTGTATGGATTGGAAACATTTTAGGCAATTCGGGTCCGGTCTCCCATCTGCATGCAGATGCCGTGGGCTATAGCATATGAAATTCTGGAATCGAGCGTAATTCCAATTTTATGGCCCTAAAACGCCAAAAAACAAAGAACGGTCGCAGCTAGGTGGTGACTAATTGTCCCTTAGGTATTTTTAATGGGCCGGCAAAAGTTTAGGTGATTCGTGTCTGTTCTCCTGGATGTGTGCAGATGGCATGGGTTATTGCACATGAAAATTTGGGAATCAATAAGAATTAAAGTTTTATGATCCTAAAACGCCAGAAAATGAGGAACGATCATGAGGCGATGACTATTGTTTCTTATGTATTTTTTCATGGGCCGAATACTTTTAGGCGATTCGGGTCCGGTTGCCCGGATGCACGAAGATGGGGTGGGCAATAGCATACGAAAACTTAGGAATTAGGTAGAATTCTAGTTTTATGGCCCTAAAATACCAAAACAAAATTGGATACGGTCGTTGTGAGGCGATGACTATTGTTCCTTAGGTCATGATGAGGTGATGACTATTGTACCTTAGGTCATTTTTGATGGGCCGACAATATTTTTGGCGATTCGGGTCTGGTGTCCTGGCTACATGGAGACGCCGTGGGCTATAGCATATGATAATCTGGAATCGGGCGTAATTCCAATTTTATGGCCTTAAAATGAAACAAAATAAAGAACGATCGTAGCGAGGGGGTGACTAATTGTTCCTTAGGTATTTTATTGGGCCGGCAAAAATTTAGGTGATTCGTGTCTGGTCTCCCAGATGCACGCAGATGGCGTAGGCTATAGCACATGAAAATCTGACAATCGGGCGGAATTCTAGTTTTATAACCATTAAATGCGAAAACACGAGGAACGTTTGGACGGCGAGGCAATGACAACTATTCCTAAAGTCATTTTTTATGGATTGGAAAAAATTTCGGCAGTTCGGGTCCAGTGTCCCGTCTGCATTCAGATGTCGTGGGCTATAGCATATGAAAATCTGGAATCGAGCGTAATTCCAATTTTATGGCCCTAAAATGCCAAAAAACAAAGAACGGTCGCAGCTAGCTGGTGACTAATTGTTCCTTTGGAATATGTAATGGGCCGGCAAAAACTTAGTTGATTCGTGTCTGTTCTCCCGGATACGTGCAAATGGCATGGGTTATTGCACATGAAAATTTGGGAATCATTCAGAATTAACATTTTATGATCCTAAAACGCCAAAAAATGAGGAACGATCATGAAGCGATGTGTATTGTTTCTTATGTATTTTTTCATGGGCCGAAAAATTTTAGTCGATTCGGGTCCGGTTGCCCGGATGCAGAAAGATGGCGTGGGTAATAGCATGCGAAAATTTAGGAATTAGGTAGAATTCTAGTTTTATGGCTCTAAAATACCAAAACAAAATTAAGAACGGTCGTTGTGAGGCGATGACTATTGTTCCTCAGTTTATTTTCAATAGTTCGACATTATTTATTGCTATTCGGGTCTGGTAGCCTTGATGCATGCAGATGGCGTGGGCTATAGCACACAAAAATTTGGAAATCGTGCGAAATTCCCATTTTATTGCTCTAAAACGCAAATCATGAGAAACAGTCATGGTGAGGTGATGACTATTGTTCCTTAGGTCATTTTTGATGGGCCAATAATATTTTTCGCGATTCGGGTCCGGTCTCCCGGCTGCATGTGGATGCCGTAGGCTATAGCATATGATAATCTGGAATCAGGCGTAATTCCAATTTTAGGGCCCTTAAATGCCAAAAAATAAAAACTAGTCGTTGTGAGGCGGTGACTAATTGTTCCTTAGGTATTTGTAATGGGCCGGAAAAAATAAGGTGATTCGTGTTTGTTCTCCAGGATGCATGCAGATGGCGTAGGCTATATCACATGAAAATTTGACAAACGGGCAGAATTTTAGTTTTATAACCCTAAAATGCAAAAAACGAGGAACATTTGGACGGCAAGGCGATGACTACTATTGCTAAAGTCATTGTTTATGGATTGGAAATATTTTAGGCGATTCGGGTCCGGTCTCCCTTCTGCATACAGATGCCGTAGGCTATAGCATATGAAAATCTGGAATCGAGTGTAATTCTAATTGTATGGCCCTAAAATGCCAAAAAACAAAGAACGGTCGCAGATAGGTGGTGACTAATTGTTCCTTACGTATTTTTAATGGGCCGGCAAATATTTAGGTGATTCATTTCTGTTCTCTCGGATGCGTGTAGATGGCATGGGTTATTGCACATGGAAATTTGGGAATCATTCAGAATTAATGTTTTATGACCCTAAAACGCCAAAAACTGAGGAACGATCATGAGGCGATGACTATTGTTTCTTATGTATTTTTTCATAGGCCGATAAATTTTAGGCGATTCGGGTCCGGTTGCCGGATGCACGAAGATGGCGTGGGCAATAGCATACAAAAATTTTGGAATTAGGTAGAATTCTAGTGTTATAGCCCTAAAATACCAAAACAAAATTAAGAACGGTCGTTGTGAGGCGATGACTATTATTACTTAGGTCATTTTTGATGGGCCGATAATATTTTTTGCAATTCGGGTCCGGTCTCCCGGCTGCATGTAGATGCCGTGGGCTATAGCATATAAAAATCTGGAATCGGGCGTAATTCCAACTTTAGGGCCCTTAAATGCCAAAACACAAGCAACGATCGCAGCTAGGTGGTGACTAATTGTTCCTTAGGTATTTTTGATGGGCCGGAAAAATTTTAGGTGATTCGTGTCTGTTGTCCCGGATGCGTGTAGATGACATGGGTTATTGCACATGGAAATTTGGGAATCATTCAAAACTAAAGTTTTATGATCCTAAAACGCCAAAAAATGAGGAACGATCATGAGGCGATGACTATTGTTTCTTATGTATTTTTCATGGGCCGACAAATTTTACGCGATTCAGGTCCGGTTGCCGGGATGCACGAAGATGGCGTGGGCAATAGCATACGAAAAGTTTGGAATTAGGTAAAATTCTAGTTTTATGGCCCTAAAATACCAAAACAAAATTAAGAACGGTCGTTGTAAGGCAATGAATATTGTTCCTTAGGTCATTTGTAGTAGTCCGACATTATTTATGGCTATTCGGGTGTAGTCGCCTTGATGCATGCAGATGGCGTGGGCTATAGCACACGATAATTTAGAAATCGTGCGAAATTCCAATGTTATAGCTTTAAAACACAAAAAACGAGAAACAATCATGGTGAGGTGATGACTATTATTCCTTAGATCATTTTTCATGGGCCGACAATAGTTTTGGCGATTCGGGTCCGGTCTCCCGGCTGCATGCAGATGCCGTGGGCTATAGCATATGAAAATCTGGAATATGACGTAATTCAAATTTTATGGCTCTAAAATGAAACAAAATAAAGAACGGTCGTAGAGAGGCGGTGACTAATTGTTCCTTAGGTATTTTTAATGAGCCGTCAAAAGTTTAGGTGATTCGTGTATGTTCGCCCGAATGCATGAAGATGGCGTAGGCTATAGCACATAAAAATCTGACAATCGGGCGAAATTCTAGTTTCATAACCCTAAAATACGAAAGTCGATTAACATTTGGGCGGCGAGGCGATGACTACTGTTCCTAAAGTAATGTTTTATGGATTGGAAAAACTTTAGGAGATTCGGGTCCGGTCTCCCGCCTGTATGTAGATAACGTGGGCTATAGCATATGAAAATCTAGAATCGGGCGTAATGCCAACTGTATGGCCCTAAAACGCCACAAAACAAAGAACGGTCGCAGCTAGGCAGTGACTAATTGTTCCTTGGGTATTTGTAATGGTCCGGCAAAATTTTAGGTGATTCATGTTTGTTCACCCGGATGCATGCAGATGGCATGGGTTATTTCACATGAAAATTTAGGAATTAGGCAGACTTAAAGTTTTATGATCTTAAAACGCCACAATATGAGGAACGATCATGAGGCGATGACTATTGTTTCTTATGTATTTTTTCATGGGCCACTAAAATTTTAGGCGATTCGGGTCCTGTTGCCCGGATGTACGAAGATGGTGTTGGCAATAGCATACGAAAATTTGGGAATTAGGTAGAATTGTAGTTTTATGGACCTAAAATACCAAAACAAAATTAAGAACGGTCATTGTGAGGGGATGAGTATTGTTCCTTAGGTCATTTTTGATGGGCCAGCAAAATTTTAGGAAATTCGAGTCCGGTCGCCCAGATGCATGCAAATGACGTGGGCTATATAGCAAGCGAAAATCTG